>NQII01006168.1:439-111788 GCA_002778355.1 Clitarchus hookeri
CCACTATCATTGCCCAGTGTGCGCCGCTTGAGCAAGCAGCTGCTTGTGAAACGGGGTGGCGGGAGCGCGTATCTGTTTCTCCTCGCCGACCTTCGTGACGCACCAGGCTGCGGGAGTAGACATGCATTTCTGCACAGTATTGATCGCACTTGTAAAAGCACACCACTATCATTGCCCAGTGTGCGCCGCTTGAGCAAGCAGCTGCTTGTGAAACGGGGTGGCGGGAGCGCGTATCTGTTTCTCCTCGCCGACCTTCGTGACGCACCAGGCTGCGGGAGTAGACATGCATTTCTGCGCAGTATTGATCGCAGTTGTAAAAGCACGCCACTATCATTGCCCAGTGTGCGCCGCTTGAGCAAGCAGCTGCTTGTGAAGCGGGGTGGCTGGAGCGCGTATCTGCGTCTCCTCGCCGACCTTCGTGACGCGCCAGGCTGCGGGATTAAACAAGTTGAGCAACGTGATAACACATTGTTCCTCACAATCAACACTTACAACTTACCCTGGCTCATCAGTTAACATTTCACGTATGCATCAACCGTTCTCCTGCTAAGCTATTGGACGGGGGAAAAAAATTAACTGGAATCGATTACGTCCGTGTGCCTGCCTTTGCCTCGTTTTACACACCTCAAAAAAGTTTTGCGCCGCCGCCGGTATTTCCGAGTTACTAGAGTGCTCGCCATCCAAGGGAAAGGATGGGATGAAAATGCACACTTTTTGTCGTGAATATCACGCCAGACTTAAGGAATGTCTCTCGGTAACGCACCTACCGTCCTTGTGAACATCCTTCCCGCGCAACCACTTACAGGAGGCGCGAAACATTTCTTTAAGGCGTATATAATTTCATTCATTGTCCAAGAAATTTACAAGAACTACAGAAATTATAGAAGTAATACAACCATGCCAACTCTATGTGTTTGTGTGTGTGTTTTTTTTTTTTAGTTACTGTCTGAACAGATGAATTTTAACTAAATCCAGCATGCAGAGCCCACACGTAAATATGTCACCGAATTTTGCGTTGCAAACTAGATTAGGCTTATACTTCGGGATTTATAATGTAAGTTCATGTACACGTGGCTTGTTATATATAATCTTGAGTAGCGTGTAGTGTAGCATTTGAGAAGTAGAAATAGCGTAATGTGTTTTTATTCTCTTTAAAATACGCCATTTCAAGAAAACTCAAACGTGCACAAAAACCGCATACGCTTGGTAACTTGTTAAAATAAAAATTCAAATGGCCTACTATACAAAAAAAATATTAACCCTTTCACTTTCGTTCTGTACGTGACAAGACCATCAATCCGCGTACGTTATGCATTACTGATTCCAGCATTCACCTCAACATTAGCAAAACATTCTTGCCGAGTAAAGATATCATAATCACTCTTGTACATGAATTAGTAAAATAACTGGAACATTTAAACTTTTTTTTACGACACCCCATTCCAATACGTAGATTAATATGGCGTGACTTCCTTCTCACTTATAACAAAAATAGTGCTTTATAAAATTGCAGTTTTCATAAAAAAAATTGTAGTATTTTTTTGTTTTAGGCTTTTATAAGAAGTGTTGATTTCTGCTCAGGTTACTTTGCATTTGGCTCACTTTAACTGGAAAAGTAATTATAGTATAAAGAATATACATAATACTGCAGAAGTAATGGAAAGATCACAAGCCTTGCAAGGGACAGGTCACGTTTACACTTAAATCGAGGAATGCGTCATTTTCAAGGTGGAGTTAAAGATGGCTGCTGGGAGCTGAACTGAGATCTCGCAAACCATGTTTAACTCGAGCAGGTGGGTTTCGCGTACATCCCTTTGGTTTATGACTCAATAAATTCAATAGATACTGAACAATTATTGTATATTAATTAACTTCTATCGGTATTTAGTGTACAATATTCACTATTAATCACTTAATTATTGTCTCGGTAAACTGACAGTAAATTAATAATAATATGATTTGCAGTGTCAGTGATAAAGAAAACTTTATGTTACACCAGGTAGTCGTACAGATATCCATTGTGAAGGGCAATCTCGGAATGAAACTATGAGTGAAGATACAGTTTTCAATCCACCTGTATATTATCTTATTTTCACTTGCTCGTTAACAAAAAAAATTAGCGGAGCAAGTTTTTACCGTTTATATGACTTGGGTGTTTTATTATTTTATGTACGGATATAAATATTTAATATGCTTTAATTTTTGTTAGTGATGAGCAACACATGATTAGATGTAATAACGTGTCACATTTGATTAGTCAGTGAAGAGATTTGGGCGGCTCTACACAGCGATGAAGGCGATTGAGGTGAGAATGGAGCGGCGCCGGAATAGAAAACGGAGGAAACGTGAGATCCCCAAGAAAACCCGGTGACCAGTGGCATCGTCCGGCACGATTCCTCAAAAATCTGGGATTGACCCGGCCGGGGATTGAGCCCGGTTCACTTTGGTGGGAGGCGAGCAGCCTAACCGCTTGGCCACCGCTGCCCCGTCACACTTGGTGGTCAAAATTAATTATCCATGTAGGTCTCACTATGGGCTGTTTGATATTTCCCCAACCATTGAAACAAAGGAAAAATTTTAATTTATGTTGTCTAGAATTTAGACTGGTGTAGACTGAATCTGAATATCTTGGTCGATAAAGCATTGGTTTAGAGAGTCAAAAATTATTACCCTGGTCCGCAGTAGGTTTTTGTAGTAACAAAAAAATTATCTCTTTTCTTTTAGAGTCAGTTAACTTCGTACAAAAGAGCTTAAATTGCCATTTGCTTATATTTAAAATATATGCAAAACATTTACGAGTTATAATTTTTTCCCCGTTTTGTTGACGTTCAGCATAAAAGAATCCCTGTGAAACAATTTGCATCACGTCACTTTTGAATGAAACAAAATTAAGTCGTATATTGTCCGCCTTCTCACAACGTTGCCCCGCTGTTCATGGTTTCGCCAGATATGCGATGAGGTTTAGCACAAGTACGTCAGGTATGTTAACAGAAGTATCAAACGCTTGTTATACATGACATATTTAGGAACTATCAAACACATCATATATTGGGTGAATTTTCAGAGGTTTGATTCAAAAAGTGTGGGCTATTATTTCTCCAGCAAGTTTACAACACTCGTTACAAGGCTGCTCAGACCGCATTCTGTACACCTTTATACAACAGAAAACTTTAGCATTTTACTTTACCGTTCCGTTCCTTTGACGAAATCACCGATACACAGTACAAGCGTAAAGTTGAAGTTCAATCAATTGAAAATCGGTTCTGCAATCTTAGGTCTTAATAATAAAATTTCATTTCAAATAAAAAAACTGACTAGTTTACTTTATTCATGAGTATCAATTCGTATGTTTTCGCATAACATTCCTTTGTCATTTCTTTAATTTAGGTGAGCTTGATTTAATATAACGAAATTAAAATCGTCTTACAGTAAACTGTAATACTATTCATTCCACATAACCTCTTATGGAATCTTGGCAAGATGGCTCATTGACTTCGACTTTGTTTCAACTTTCTCGCAGCCGTAAAATCAAGAGTGCTTGACTTTAACTTAGTACCATTATTTCAAGCTCCATAGGAAACAAGTCGAGAAGCAAACGTAAGGTCAAAACGTAAAGTCAAATGCTAAAGTTTTTAATTTTGTAACTGCCTTGGGTTACTCGCGGATGGCTGTGATTGACCTCCATAAGGAGTTTAAACATGCAAGTTGAGTCATGGTTGTGGTTGGGCGCTTATCAACAACGACCCAGCCTCCTCGAAAACATCAGAGCATCTCTTAACGAGCACGGCCCTGTAAGAGTCCATAATTGGGGGCGAGTGCCTTAGATATTTCTGGTGGTTATAGTTTAGGTAGTTGGGCTATGCTAATTTTTTGGCGATGGTAATATGGGTCTTTAAATGTCTACTGTATCCTATTTATTTTTGAAAATTTGAAATGTAATGAAAATAGTATGATAATGGAGAGGGAAGGTAAGACACAGATTCTCGGAGATATGCAGAATTAAAGGGAATGGCTTTCAGTGAAACGTATACGTCAACACAAGGATTTGAATGTCAAAGGAAACCCATAATATAACATATGGACCTACACGACTTTGAAAACACAGTTAGACTAGTTGTCAACAAATGCGTATCACGTAGAGAATTCAGCAAAATGGATTGAGTAACTAATTCCAAAATATACGAGAGGGAAAAAAAAGATAACTAAATGTCAAACGTTCTGCGAAAACAGAACATTCAAATGTATGCAGACAACTCTAGATGACGCTACGAAGACAGCACAAACAAGATAGTGAAAACGGACAGAAATGATTACAAAACATAAAGAAAACGATGAAGAGAGACGTCTCAGGCAAACATATTATACTACAGACAGCATAGGAGGAAACAGTAGTGATGACTATTCAGGAAATTACACTTCTACCACTCACGTACAGACTGAGTATGGACACGTTGTTTTACCCACACATTCATGCTAACTACTGGAGTAGGGAAAGGGATGAGTAGGCCAGGTTCATGCCAGGCCCAAATCATGTATGTTAAATAAAAAAACTGGAAATAAGAGAAACATGCTTCATCAACAGAGCAACGTTTAAAAGTTCTAACCCAGAACAACCGTAGTAACCTGGCCCTCCACTGTGTTTTAAGTCACGGCTGGATTTGTAAATTCATTTATTTTATTTAAGCGTTATGTTATTTGCAGGTCATTCCCGCCTGTGTGTAACTATTTTTCAGTTAGTGTACAAACTTAGATATCAAAACCAAACGAAACATCGTCAACCTACGAGGCCGCGGGATGGGTGGTTTCTCCTTGCTAGGAAGAAAAACAAAGAATGTAGTTACTGTGATGGAAGGTGAAGTTATGAGAAAACTCATAACCCATCTCCGAGGGTAAGCGATTTTAAGAAGGAATGAGACCTAACATATCGAATTAAATAATTTTTTTCTGCTCACGTTTTATATTAAAATGTCCATGGCAGCTTTCGGAATAACACTGCGTAAATAATGGTCTCACTAAACTTCTCAAAATATCACAGCTCTACCGAATTCATTAGTTTCTATAACTGATGTTCGGCAAGAAGAAATAACTTATTTCTTAGTGCTGGCAATAACATAGGTAATAACAGACATAGCAGAACGCCAAACAGACTTCACAGAATGCGCTAAGCAAAACATCGTTATGCGTCCAACTTACTTAATATATGTATGCTATGCAGGCGGTATGATTCTACAAAGGGGAGTTGGCAGTCGCTCCGCGAGCCGTAAAGACGCTCGGAGTCAGATGCAAGCCGGCTTCGAGTCCGGAGAATCTAAAAAGGTAAGATTTTTTTAAACTTATCCGCAAGATGCGAGGTTGCCTCAGGAATCCATTTCCAATTTCTCGTGTGCGTTCGCCGCACAGTAATAGCAGGGTAGTGAATACATTTTTATTAAAGCCCGTGTATTTTTTTTTACATAAATTTGTAGTACCTCGTGTATGAAACAGTTTATTGACCCCTTTAAGTATTAAAACACGTACCCAAGAGGGAGGTGAGGACACAAAACGCGCAACTGTGACTACATTCCTTTTTCTACTGACAGCGCCGAGGTAAGGTTTATTGCACTCAGGTTGGGAACAAAACGTGATTCAACACCTCTCGTCAGTGACTCATCAGCAGCTCCAGTAGATAAAGGATCTCTTGCCAGCAGTCTCAGCTGGTGACAGTAGAAAAAGGAATGCGACATATGTTGTATTCGGCGAAAACACCTAAATACAAGCTGGCAAGTGTCCATTCCNAGGTTGGGAACAAAACGTGATTCAACACCTCTCGTCAGTGACTCATCAGCAGCTCCAGTAGATAAAGGATCTCTTGCCAGCAGTCTCAGCTGGTGACAGTAGAAAAAGGAATGCAACATATGTTGTATTCGGCGAAAACACCTAAATACAAGCTGACAAGTGTCCATCCTCCCCCCCCCTTTTTATCATTCAGCCTATTCCCCCTTGCTGCCCCGGACGATGCCACTGGTCGGCGGATTTTCTCGGGGATCTCCCGTTACCCCCACCCCTTCATTTCGGCGCTGCTCCATACCTCAACTTGCTTCACCCTCGTCGGCTCTCAAGACCTCGATGTTAAGATCCGCCCATATCTCTTCACTCCTTCACCCTTGCTGCCACTTGGTCGCTATATTGACGTGCCCTTGAAGGACTATCACTACTGGAGTTCGTAAATGTAAATGCAAATAGGTCACATTTAGGCGTAGCTAGAGTCCCTGGGCCCCAGCAAGCCGCACATGTGTAGAGGTGAAATGCCTTGCGGCTGCATATGGTGTGCAATGTGTCTACGCAACATAGTGGTCCTTGGTGACCACACATTCGAGTACTAGCCATTCTAACAATGTTATCTTCATAAAGTCAAACATTGCCTATCTGATAAACTGATTTAACGACGTTGATAAATTGTGAGACTACGTTTTATTTCTCTTATCGGAAATCCCTGATAAGTGCAGTTTGTAAACGACCTTACGTAATTCTAACATTCCAGAGGCTGTGATGAGGAAAATGGGTCCGTTTTTCTGTGTTTGCAATTGTCTTTTATAACTTCTTTGGAGAAGAGACCCGCTGTTGGCCCAGTGGGTTAGAAGACGCTGGGTTCTCCAGTTCAGCGCCAAGCCCCAGTGTGCGGCAAATGCTCGGTCAGGGAATGGGGAAAGTGACGGACACTGGCGTTGTGTGGAGGTTTTGTCAGGGTGCTCCGAACTGCTCCTCCTCCGTATTCATTTCGCCGCACCTCTAGCCCTATTTCACCCATTCGTATGGCTGGCCGGGAACGACAGACGTGTCCCTCGGACATTGGCAGGCGGCCTCCGCTTATCCATGCTGACCCTTGCCAAGAGCGGGACACGTATGCGGATTTAAATTTAAAAAAATCCGCCATAAAAGTTCAAATTTGTGTGCGGGCACAGAACCATGGTGGGAGGGTGATTAAATCATGTTCATGATCGTTTTATTGATTTTTTCTACGATTTAGTTTTTTGATGTTAAGATAGCGCGCTCTTGGAACCAAGTCAGAGGCTTGGTTGTGATTCTTTGGCCGTCTGGATACATTTGTTTAATTAAATGCCGCAGAGTATTAATATTTGTGCATAAGTTAATATTTTTTATCGATATTTCTCCATTGGTTTCTGGGACGGTTCCGTTTTCAAGTTGAAGTAAAATAGCTGAAGGTTTTTAATGGGGAAACAACAGCTTGAAATTTACGTATTTTATTTTTGAGAAATGAAATGAAAAAAAAAACGCTTATTAGTATTTCTCTGTTATAGATAGACATATGCTACCGCGGAGTTCTTTTTAGGTATTTTTATTCTACACAATTCTTTACTAAATGATATTGTTCCACTTTTTACGGTTTAGACAGCGCATTGCAAGAGAGAGCGCTTGCGGCAAACTATTTACAGACTTGATTAATTATTATCGTTAATGCTTATCCTTGTGTTACTTTACGTAACAAAATATATACTAAAACCTGGCCAGAGAACATAGCTATGAATAACAAAAAACACGTAGATCGGGTAAGCGGTTCTCGAGTAATAAGCGCACTAACAGACATACAGAGAGACGTTGAGTTTTATAATATGTATAGAATATGTAAGGCAAATCTTTATTTATGTATTTGTGGTAAAGGTACGTTTGGCAATACAGCGGGCTGTGTTCTGAATTCAACGATATGCTTGTTGAATTACATTCTTTCCGTTATTACATAATGCATTGTCACACAAATTTTGTTATTTCAGTGAATTTTTAACTATAAGTGATATTTATTTCTTATTGCATTTTCGAATAATACTTTTAAAATAAATTTACCACTTTCTCTGGATACAAGACTTCAGGTGGTACTAGTTGATTTTGAGCATCAAGAGATAGCAGCACTGACCCTTGGCCAAATCCGTCACTTCGTAGTTACGTTAAAGCGAGAGTATCATTAGCGAATTATAAAATATACTTCTAAATGTATTCCAGACACCGTTTGTTTGTGCGGAAATATAACAGAATATAAATTTTCTCATTTTTAGGGCATTTTAAAACGGTTCATTTTTCGGAAGACGTATTTGTAGAATAAATCTCAATACGTTGGCCATTTTCGTTCCACTTTCGTTCATAAAGACATCGTGTTGATCGGTCTTCATATAAAGACAGTCACAATGATTCGAAAGACCATCATGGAGACATATTGAGATACAGAATACAATTTCGTCTAGTAAAGATGGTAAGTAGTCATTGTCTTAATATAAAGACAGTGAACAGTTAGAGAACAGTTAGAGAATTTGCCAGAGATGCAAGTGTATGGCGGCGCATCATAAATCTAGCAATACAGAAGTGATTCAGCCGTGTATAGTGTGAACTCCAGCCACACACGCCAACAAAATGGCGGGACTGGTTAGCAAAACGCCGGTCGCTATTGATTCAGCTGGCAGCCCGGCCAGTAGTTAGTCTTTCGCAGTACGCAGTAGCCAGTCAGACACAGGGCCAGTTTCATAGCTTCGCGTAGCCAATCAGCGAACGGATGTACCGGCCCACCGCAAAGGAACCGCCGCGTCATTTCACTTCTGTATATTACCTATTGTGCAGCTCTGCGGTCTGCGAACCGCACACTATTGTGCGAAGCGAAAACATTCATTCGCCTTCCTACGCCATCACAAAAATAATACCTCGTAGCCACTGGACTTCTGATTACTTTTCCGTGAAATGAAACTGTGGTGGCAAATTCACACTTAAAAAAAAATATTGCCACTAAAGGACTGTAAAAACGACTTTCAACGAGAAAACAACCGACTGGCAGCAGCGGCGCGCAGGGGCGTAGCCAGGAATCTACTTGAGTTTAGTGCCGGGACAGGGGGGGGGGGATTACAAATGTATGTTTTTGGAAAAAAATATGAAAGCTATAATATTAAAATTATTAGTTTACAAATTATTTACAACAGAACTACAAAACGCTATAGACCTCCGTGTTCAAGAGGGATTGCTAATTTCTCATATGTAAAAGAATTAAAGATATCAGTTTACTTATGTTTAGTTAAAAAATTATTTACAATTAATTTGGGAGGGGGGGATATGACCCGATATCCAGCCCCTCCTTGGATGCACTGCACACGACTCATCTTACCGCCATGATGTCCTACACCGAACTGGTCTCTTCTTCCTATAGCTCAGGACAGCCAACCATGAACACAGCGCTGACAATCGACGAACGCGCACCTAGTTTGGCGCGTGGGAAATTTAAAATAGGTGCCGCACAAGCATTAAGAGATCAGTAAAAAAAAGGAACTACACAATGTTAGGCGGTGAAATTACTACTGATCGAACATTCGGTCAACTTCATATTAACAATGTCACTGAGTCCAAACAGAAACGTTGAAAATGCCATCTTTAACAGCGAAGCGAGTGACTTCTACAGCTTTGTCAACGCATCATGCATTATACAGCGAATGTTGTGGGTGGTTTTGTGTGCGTAAGTTAACCAAAATGACAACCTGCGCGAAAAAAATAAGTTGTTTAGTTTCGTCTCTGAAGATTACTATGGAAACTTCGACCAAGCTGCGAGACACGCAATAGTTCAAGTAACTACTTCACATGCATCACACATAGTGGCATGTTCTCTGTAATTTTTTAAAAACCACTGGCAGCCGAAAATGAAGTATAAACATGTAAAGGGGAATAAAAGTATTTATATATGCACTGAGGTGACAAAAGTCATGGGATAGCAATATGCAAATATACAGATGCAGTAGTATCGCGTGCAAAATGTATAAATGGGCAGTGCATTGGTTGGGCTTTAATATTTGTATTCAAGTGATTCATGTGAAAAGGTTTCTGACGTGATTACGGCCGCACTACGGGAATTAACAGATTTGAACGCGGAATGGGACATTCCATTTCGGAAATGGTTAGGGAATTTAACATTCCGAAATACACAGAGTCAAGAGTGTGCCGAAAATACCTAAATTCAGGCATAACCTCCCAGCCTGGACAACGCAGTGGCCGACCGCCTGCACTTAATGACCAAGACCAACGACGTGTGCGCAGAATGGTCAGTGTTAACAGACAAGCAACATTTCATGAAATAACCGCAGGAAAAAATGTGGGACGTACGACGGACGTGTCAGTTCGTACAGTGCGGCGAACTTTGGCTGTACTGGGCTATGCCAGCAGAAGACAGACTCGAGTGCCTTTACTAAGAGCACGACATCGCCTGCAGCGCCTTTCCTGGGCTCGTGACCNAGCACGACATCGCCTGCAGCGCCTCTCCTGGGCTCGTGACCATATCGGTTGGACCCTAGACGACTGGAAAACCGTGGCTTGGTCAGATGAGTCCCGATTTCAGTTGGTAAGAGCTGATGGTAGGGTTCGAGTGTGGTGCAGACCCCACGAATCCATGGACCCAAGTAGTCAACAAGGAACTGTGCAAGCTGTTAGTGGCTCCATAATGGTGTGGGCTGTTTTTACATGGAATGGACTGGGTCCTCTGGTCCAACTGAACCGATCATTGACTGGAAAGCTGTATGTTCAGCTACTTGAATACCCCTTGCAGCTATTCATGGACTTTATGTACCCAAACCACGATTGGATTTTTATGGATGACAATACGCCATGTCACCGGGCCACAACTGTTCACGATTGGATTGAAGAACATTCTGGACAATTCCAGCCAATGATTTGGCCACCAAGATCGCCCGACATGAATCTCATTGAACATTTATGGGACATAATCGAGAAGTCAGTTCGTGCACAAACTCCTGCACAGGCAACAATTTCGCAATTATGGACGTCTATTGAGGCAGCATGGCTCAATACTTCTGCCGGGGACTTCCAACAACTTGTTGAGTCCATACCACATCGATTTACTGCACTTCGCCGGGCAAAAGGAGGTCCTACACGATATTAAGAGGTTTCCTATGACTTTTGTCGCCTCAGTGTATATTATTTCAATTATCAAAATTATGGCCTTACGTTTATGTTTGCATAGGGTACTTTTTATCAAGAAAGTTAATTTCATAGGATGGCATGTATATCTCATGTAATTTTAATAATACTCTTGTGATTGCTTCACCGCGAGCAACGGCAGCACCGCAGCAAAAATGTGGTCAGTGGCTGTTGCCAAAAAACAGTCATTACATGTCAGAGACAGGTATGCAACAACGACGAACGCAGGAATCTGCTAAGATGCGGAGAATAACTACTCTGAAGAGCCAAAAAAAACTGGTATAGGTGTGCGTATGCAAATATCAGAGGTATTGTACCAATCAGAGTAACGCGATGCGGTCGGCAGCTAGATCGGGTACTGCTGTTACAATGGCAGGTTATCAAGATTAAAGTGTGTTTGAACAGGTGTTATAGTCGGTGCATGAGAGATGGGACATAGCATCTCCGAGGTAGCCATAACATGCGACACCCCACACGTCGAGGGTTGCTACCGAGTGGCTCCAGGAACACTCTTCTGACGTTAGACACATCCATTGGCCACCTAAATCACCAGACATTAACAATATTGAGCATATCTGGGATGCCTTTTTCAGAAGAGATCTCCACCGTCTCGCACCCCTATGGATTTGTGGACTGTCCTGCAGGGTTCATGGTGTGAATTGACTCAGCATACCTTCAGGCATTAGTCGAGTCCATGTTACATCATCTTGAGGCACTTCTGTGTGCTCGCGGGGCCAAACACGATATTACACATTATTAAGCAGGTGTACCAGTTTTTGGCTCCTCAGTGTACATCTGACGGTACGATTACGCCGAACTATCAACATTACGTGGCCGTAACCCCGCCCAGGACCTGAATGAGGACTATTAAGTAGTGAGGGTGACAGACCGAGGAGGCGGAGACGAGAAGTGCAGTCATTACCCAGGTCAGCATACCACTTCAACTTTTGATTTTCCACTCACCTGACTCAGTAGTCATGTCGTCTGTTTTCCGCCACCCCATAGGGCAAACCCTAGAGTTACATAATTTTCTCTAGGTGCTGCGCCCAGGTACTGTTCGAGCCCTTCCCTTAAGAGCAATGTGTAAGTGCAATGTTTGTGTAGTAACTTTTGCTTTACAGAAACGTGCACAATGAGTGACTGGTGGACTCCCATTTGTATTTGCTCTAGAGCAGGAGGTCTCTGTAGTGAGCGGAAGCAGAAAATAAGAATATTAGTGAAAAGTGATGTGTCCAAGACAGTTATTCTTTGGGCTGTCACCAGATTGCTGGACCCAGGGACATCGTGGGAGCAACTGGAGGAACCCAGCGAAGGCTGGGTGAAGCGGTCGCTGAGAGATATCCATATACTCATGCTCGGAGTAGAGAAGGATACTGTGGTACAGTATATAAAGGAACTCACCAATAAGGTGTACCCGAAAAAAGGAAAGAAAAAGACGAGGAGCAGTCTTCTGAAACCCAGGATTTGGCGGTGGAGAAGGTGAAGTTACTCTACCAGGAACTGGTGGAGTAATCCACTGATTCCAACAAAAGATTGACAGTGAGAACTCACTTCATTCTCCCAAGGCTTGCAAATTTGAAAGCATACTTGAACAGTGTTCTCATGGAGAATACTAAGATGACAGGAAACATTGAAGGATTAAAGCAAATTGCAAAAGCTGTCACGACTGTCATTCCATCTGAAATGACAAAGAAGGCAGAGGCAAAACCTCCAAAAAAACTAGTGATGGTGATCCCGCAAAAGGAGGATCAGACTAGGAAACGAAAGAGTTGCTACAGAAAACTCTTAACCCTATAAAGGAAGGGTTAAATATACAGAATATGTATGGACTGAGAAATGGAGGAGTGAAAGTGGAGGCCGCTGACGACCCCNAAAGGAAGGGTTAAATATACAGAATATGTATGGACTGAGAAATGGAGGAGTGAAAGTGGAGGCCGCTGACGACCCCATGCTCCAAAAAATACACACAGCTTTGGCTTGGGCCAAGAATCATGATATATGATGTCCCCAGAGAAAGGGNACCCCATGCTCCAAAAAATACACACAGCTTTGGCTTGGGCCAAGAATCATGATATATGATGTCCCCAGAGAAAGGGACAAGGAGGGTGAATTGATGGAAACAATTCATGCTAAAAATGTTGAGGACTCTGGTTTGAGCCTGGACACTCTCAAGCGAACAATAGTCCCCAGGATAAGGAATGCTCAGCGCAACTGAAAAAATACTATTATTGAACAGGGCAAGATCTACATTGGCTTTGCCTGTTGTAGAATAAGGGACTTTCTGGAGCCTGTCAGATGTTATAAGTGGCAGAAGTATGACCACCTTGCCATGAGATGCAAGGGAAGAGACACCTACCTATTCAATATGCATTGAAGAGGGACACACTCACAAAGAGTGCAAAAACAAGGATGTCACCAACAGCAGAAACTGTAAAAGGGAGAACAACGAACATGATCACTAAATTGACTCAAAGGAGTGTCTGGCTGATATCAGAGCCTCTGAACATGAGATAGTCCGTACTGGCTATGGCTGCTGTTTAAGTGATCTGTGGACACATCAACTTGTAGGGTGCGGTGGTGGTCACTGCAGAAATGGCTAAAGTGGCAGAGGAAATTGGCATCAAAGTGTTACTGTACTAAGAACCCTATGTACTGCATGGGAAGGTTACGGGATTACCAGGTATTATGGTGACCAGTGGTGAAAATCGCAATGCTTGGATATGGTTTGCGTGAGCAACATAAAAGTGTGATTCTAGAGAACATCTCAACAGAACACCACATAGCGACACAATTAATGGTGAAGAATAAGCAAGTATACCTGGTATCTTCGTATTTTCAGTTTGCTGAGAATACTGAAGTTCATCTTGAGGCACGGGATAAAATCCTGGACAATTTGCACAATACTGACATGGTAATAGCCACTTATGTAAATGCCCAGTCGCAAATGTGGTTCTCGCCGGAAACTGATGACAAAGGAGTATTGGTAGAGCAATTAATCATGGCAAGAGACTTGCGCGTTTGCAACACGGTNCGCCGGAAACTGATGACAAAGGAGTATTGGTAGAGCAATTAATCATGGCAAGAGACTTGCGCGTTTGCAACACGGTGGGACATATGTGTATCCAGCATATGATACAGGAACATATATAGAATAGATGTTACTCTGACCACTGCAAAACTGGTAGAAAAGTAGCAGAATGGGAAGTTATAGAGTACAGTGCAAGTGACTACCGGCTGATCCTGTTTGTGGTGGGCCTAAGAGAAATAACTGAGCACAATTCAGCAGTGCTGAGACCCAGGTACGCCTACAGGGGTGCCAACAGGAAAGGGTTCGACGTTCTACTCCAAGCAGAGGCTGAGGTACTAAGCAGCATTGAAGATCCTCAGGAGAGAGCTGAGAAGATCACAGCAGCAATGCAGCATATTTGCGACCAGGCGATAAAGAAGGTCACCACTCAAACTCCCGCCAACATATGGCAGGATGATGAGCTGGAAAACACCAGGAGAAATGTTCATCTACTCAGATGGAAACTTAAGAAAGTAATAATATCTCAAGAGATACAGTGTCTGGCATAGGTGTACATGAATAAAAAGTATGTCAGTGATGTCAGGCGAAATAAGGCAGAATCATGGCAGAATTTTATAGAAGAACATGGCAGTGAAGATCCCTGGGGACTGGGGTATCGAGTGGTCGCAGGTAAAATGAAAAACATAACTCCATTGAGAAGTGCTGCAACAGCCAGTGGTCATACGGGCATCATCTCTGGGACTGTGATGGTCATAATGTCAGTACTACTGCCAGATGACACGGCAGAAGGTGATATGGAGGAACATCAGCGTAATAGGAGGAGCATGCGAACTCCAACCAACATTATGGATGCTGCAGAATTCTCTGGCCAGTAATTGGATACAATAATAAAGGAACTCAAGATGAAAAAGACGCCTGTCTTCGATAACATAACGGCAGAGATATTGAAGAGATTATATGCCAGGTTAAGGACCATCTTGTTGAACAAATCTCACGGCAAGTCTCNAACGGCAGAGATATTGAAGAGATTATATGCCAGGTTAAGGACCATCTTGTTGAACAAATCTCACGGCAAGTCTCTTGCCATGATGAATTGTTCTACCAATACTCCTTTGTCATCAGTTTCCAGCAAGAACCACATTTGCGACAGGGCATTCACANGATGAATTGTTCTACCAATACTCCTTTGTCATCAGTTTCCAGCAAGAACCACATTTGCGACAGGGCATTCACATCCAAAATATGGAAGCATGGCATTTTGAGGATCCTGTACAAAGGCTCTGGGAAGGATCCAAAAATATAAAGTCGTACAGACCCGTGATGCTCTTGCCTGTGTTGGCTAAAGCATACGAGAAATTACTTATTACGTTCCATATACTGCGTAATATAATAATAAGTTATGTGACAGTCACGAAGTTTCTGTTTTACTTTTATATTTTGCACTTTAAATACTCAAATAGAAGATAAAGCCGTGCAATAAATGTATTTTATAAAGAATCTTCGATACTGGGACATGAAAATCATAATGTTTTTACTAGCATAAAAAATTTTCCACAAACACTATAAATTGAATTGTTATGAGTTTAAAAGTTTGTGAATGTAATTCGTAGACTTGGTAGTTTAAACGCCATTTGTTAATTGTTCCAATGCCCCATATTTACCGTATGGTTCGAAGTCTAGTAGTGTCAAAGCACTAAAAAGTTTTACGTTCAGAACAAATGAAGGTTAGTAATTATAAAAAACTTCAGGTTAATTCAACCGGAACTTTAAAATTTTATGGTGGCCAGAATTTGCTACATTTACTCTTAAGGATAAACAGATTGGCTAAACTATTTGATAAATACAAATATGCAGCTATGAAGAATAGAATTGCGTTAAAATTCCCTAGGCTATCTCTATACCATATCAATATGTGCAAAAATAGTTTTGGCTGCTTTAAATAGCTCTCAACCGGGTCCAACGAAACAAATCAAAGTTTTGATTTAATCGGTATCATTATGCAAGTTATAACATAATAATTAAAAGTATTTTTCTTTGTTACATTTTTAAGTTTTGCTTCCTGCTTAAAATTTGCAGGTTGGTGACCTACAAAGACTAATGTACGATAAGACTTCGGAAAATAAGCGTCACATAGATAAGGTATGTTAAACATCTGGTTAACAGCGAGAGGAGGAAACACGTTTTTAAGATAAAGTTAAGTATCATGTCTCCCCAAAAATAAGAGAATGTCTGTTCTGAATATCGTGATTGTGACGTTCTTTAAGGCGGAAAAGTCTCCCACATCTCGGATACATGGAATATTATCAGTTATCTGCAATACAAGGTTTTTATTAGACTTACAGGTAAACAGGATATTGCGTTCATTTTCGAACATTTTCTAAAGTCGCTGCTACTTGGTTCCTGTAACATATGGGATTGCAGGCAAAGAAAAATCACGTCTTCCTGGCAGTTATATATTAAAAATCTCAATATCGGTAATAGAGATATAACAATACGTTAAACCTTAAAGAAAAAATGTGCCGTGCCGAAAATATCGTTAAACCAATTTAAAATAAACCTACGGCTAAAATTTATAAACCCTAGATAAGTGCGATCTATCATTCCCCTAAATTGTTACTCATAATATAATACATCCTATATTTCTTTCACCGGGAGCAGTAATCTAGAGAGGTGGTACATATAATGCAAATGTTGTGATACGATCTGCTATACATTGTAAAAAAAATTGTAATTTTCACTAAGGAAGTGTTTGTAACTTTTACAAATAATTGTTAAAATACAAAGATTAATCTTGTAAATCTTCTCGTTTGAAAACAACGGCTGTGTTTGTAATAGATTACAATAAATATTTGTGCAATACTGACCCGTATCCACGAGCTTCTGCATAAAGGCGGCCACTCAACAACGTAAAATCATATACAGGTTTTTGTGTGAAAATTAAAGATGATGTAAGTGAAGTTGCGTGCAAAAAGAAATGTATTTCGAATTTAAAAAACGCAAAACGCCCAAAAAACCTCAATTATACATAATAAAACGTCAATTGCAATCAATCGTGACCGTATTACTCACAAACTGTTAATGTTTCCTAGCTACACAGAACTCTTAAATTTAAATACAGTAAATTGTTATACTTTTAAAGGAAATATAGTTCACGCAGTTCATGGAAGGAAGTCGGAGAATAATTAATTAAGTAAAACTAATTAATTAAGGAGGAACATTACTGATTCAACTTGCAATAATTACAGCGTGATGTAGGTAGTGTGACTAGGGATCGAGGTAGGTGTAAAGGACAATCTGTTATGGGAGGACAAGGATATAAGGGGCTCCGGGCTCGCTCTCTCACCCTAGTGTAAGACACTTACCACCAATCGCCGCTCGGAGACGCCGTTCAGGGAGGACCGACGCCGACTGACACCCCGGCCCTTAGCCGCCGTCACCACCACACTTCTCCTTCACGCCCACCTTCTCCGATATCCTTGATTCCTATTGGCTCTTCCTTGTATCATCGGCAAGGTTACTGCAGTTATATGTTGATGAAATTTCCACATCTATACTGTGTCAGCCAGACCCAGATATTGTTCGTACTTGTGCAGATTCCTGCATTCTTAGTTGTTGCATAAGGGTCGCCGTTGTTTGTGAACATTGTTTTAATAATGGTAGTTGGCCGCATTCCTGCCTTACCCANGTTGTTGCATAAGGGTCGCCGTTGTTTGTGAACATTGTTTTAATAATGGTAGTTGGCCGCATTCCTGCCTTACCCAGCCTCGCTTCCTGTGTAGTTATCGTAATAAAATGTATTTTATCTTAATCAAATAACATCCTTATTGAAGAATAAGATATAAATAGATTTGTATAAATGCGATAGAAACGGTAATGTTCTGGTTAACATTTTGCACATACTTGCAGGTATAATTAATATATAAATAAATACTTCATATGCAAGTTAAAATGTTGTTGTGGTTAAGGATGTAGAACAAGTGGTGTGTGTTTCAGTCACCGTGCTGGCAAAGTGTAATTATTTTTCATAAATTATATTTTTTAATTTATTTTTTAAATTCTTGGCCGTTATTTATTTATCACAGTTATTTTCTACAAGAAACCCAATAAAAATATTTAGAGTTCTCAATAATGTAAGATATAGGTAATACAATGCTATCATTTGTAAATTTACGAATATATGTTTTGCAGATTTTACAAGAACACTGTTTGTAGTTTTACAAAGGAATTTTCTAGTAACTGGGTTTCCAAGGATTTTTCTTGAAAAAGTAGAAACATTATTTTTTTTAGTATAACGTTTCACACCAGTTATTTGGATTTTGTTATCTTAATTTCCGTTTGAGTATTCCGAAACTGTGAAAGTTAAGGTGTGCAGTATCATTCAATTTTTACGGCTCAGTCTTAGTGCTTAACACTTTATTCCACAAGGGTACAAAATTCTATTTGTGTATATTTTTGTTGCTGAATAAACGTTTTANTTAGTGCTTAACACTTTATTCCACAAGGGTACAAAATTCTATTTGTGTATATTTTTGTTGCTGAATAAACGTTTTACTTATATATATATCGCATATTATGTATAAATATATAAATATCGAAATCTCAAAAAGGTGAATATAGCCATTTTAATATTAAAAATGATTTTTGCATCTGTTAGAAACATGTTGTCACATGCTAGGATAATGTATGTTTCTGCATGTAAACAGTTAATAATAACTCCCGCTGTTTTCTCATCTGCTTTTTGGCGCATTTCGATNTAATGTATGTTTCTGCATGTAAACAGTTAATAATAACTCCCGCTGTTTTCTCATCTGCTTTTTGGCGCATTTCGATACGAGAATCAATTTTTTTTACCTGAGGTGACCAGCGAGTGAATATATATTCTGCAAGAAGTGTTAGACCATGAAGTTGTACTCCTCATAAGTTCCGGACGGTAACATCCGCTACACAAGTGCTAGTAACAGAGAACTAGACTGCAACACATGGGGAAATTAAGTAAATAAAATCATTACCAATGTACCGGTGTTCGGCACTGTACATTCCACTTTAATACCTTAATTTGTATGTCTACTTGTAAACTCNTCATTACCAATGTACCGGTGTTCGGCACTGTACATTCCACTTTAATACCTTAATTTGTATGTCTACTTGTAAACTCTTCGTCTGTTGTTTAAACTGGCAATCTTGTACTGATCTAAATTTGTGTAACAAAATTCCTGACCATACGTTACCTGAGACCCAAACTCAAATCATTTGTTATTTAAAACATAAAATACTTTACCAAAGGAATAAGTCTTAGCTATATAAACCCTCAATTTAATATATATTTTATTGAAAGGATTCAGCAATAAAATTCATTATTTTAAATGTATTTGCAAATTTTCTGTTTATCTGTAATATAACAAATTATCAATCTATTAAACTTTAAAAGATTAAAATAATTTATTTATGTTNAATTTTCTGTTTATCTGTAATATAACAAATTATCAATCTATTAAACTTTAAAAGATTAAAATAATTTATTTATGTTGTTTTCTGTTGTATATTTTTGTAGCTGGATGGTCTGCGAATGAAATTTGAGGTAAAATCCAGAGATGGTGAACAGAATTTGGAAAAGTTACTTTTATTATTAGTATCATAAATTAGGTTAAAAATATGGTATTTAAGTTTATTTTATGTTAACATTATCTTTAATATATGCAGCGAAATATTGTAGTCATGGAGCATCACATAACATGGAATATGTATCTAAGATATACTTCGTTTTTACAATGATTAGGTATGCTGTATTATTCAATCTGCACTATTAAAACTCTGCTAGACATTACAAAACAATCATGTTTTATAAGTGAGAAGTTCTAAACAGAAAAGTCACACAATATAGTTCCACTATTGCAGTAATGCAACAAAGGTTACCTTTATTAAACATACTTTAGCGTTTCATTGGACAGATGAATAACGGTTTTCTTACTCGAGGAGAGTAAGTTGNTTACCTTTATTAAACATACTTTAGCGTTTCATTGGACAGATGAATAACGGTTTTCTTACTCGAGGAGAGTAAGTTGACCGTGCATAACAAATTTCTGGGCACCAAAAATCCTTTGTTTTTATATTCGTGCGCAATAATGTTACTTACAAGTACTTTGTCGTCCAAAAAAAAAANGGCACCAAAAATCCTTTGTTTTTATATTCGTGCGCAATAATGTTACTTACAAGTACTTTGTCGTCCAAAAAAAAAAACATCAAGGCAATATTTTTTTTTTATAAAAATATGTCAAAACCACAATTTTAGTGAGTTGTAACANAAGGCAATATTTTTTTTTTATAAAAATATGTCAAAACCACAATTTTAGTGAGTTGTAACAAATAGAAAATTAATAATTTGCTATATTGAAATAATTCTCATTTAAATAACATAATATATGAATTTTTTAATGTATGTCTAATGACGCTTAGGAAAATTTTTACAATTTTCAAATATTGTTCAAAATAAGTAAAGTTAAGCATTTTTTTTGTTGCTCTCTATGACGTTTATAAAAATTAATTTTTCTGAAAGTACATTAAAATTAATTAAAAATTGTATCTATATCAATTACTATTGTTAAATTTTGTGTTTATATTTACGTTTGTTTTATCTGTAAGTCTCAAAATTCAAAATTCTTAATTGTTTCATGGAATGGCGCAAAAACTACGCAATATTTTATTTGTAAAACCAGGAACTAGTACCTGTAAGTTATGCCTACGAATAAAAAATAATTATTATTTCTGTGAGCACCAGCCTTAAGCCTAAATATCAGAAAACTCTTGTGAAGCATAAAATCTGTAAATAGTGTTTTATAAAAACGTGGCTGATAATATTTTGCCCCTTCTTTTATAATAACTTAATAATCACTAGATGAGAAAAGTGGAATTTCATGTAAGTCTTATATTTTCCTCAGAAACACACTGCCGGAGGTTGTCCCCATGTCTTAGAAACACGATGTAAATGCTGGTTTTAAAATGTGTAGTGAGTCGGTTGGTCTCTTGCTTCAGGTCTGTGGAGGAATGGACGGTCCTCAGTACAAGTAGATTCTATTATTATTCATTAGTGGCAAGAGTAATACAGGAATGATCCCTACCGACTTTGGGAAGTAGATTAAATTTTAAAATGATTATTTGCCAAGTGCAAGACTATTTCATATTTCCTTTTTCAGAACTTTTTTTTTTTACTTTGCTCATTTAAATTGCTCTACGTTGTGACGCTATGAATATTTCATTCCAACTTTTTATTTTTTTCAGTCAATTATATTTATATATAGTACAACACATCCACGTTTGTAAACATTCCAACCTTTTTCGAAAATTGTCTAATCTTCTTTTCAAGTCGAAGGAAAATTATGTAATATTTATGGTCTTGGATCTCGAACTCACATCGCTACGCCATGATTCTCCATAGAGAATAGCAAACAAATGTAATACTGCTGCGTATGAACACGTCTCAGAGTCAGAAATTCATGGATAAACATCACTAAAAAAATTCCAAATCCCGGGCCGGTAATTAAACTGCGAAACTCTTATCTCTCTTTAGTGTCACTATTCATCTTCTACAACTTGTGGTTAGTAATTTTTAAGTGTTGCAGGCAACATTTAATTCGGGTTAAATTGGGTCATGCGTGTAAGCCCCCAAACTAGCATCGCCTTGATTGTTATTAGCGGGGGCATTTAAGAAGGATCATGTCAACCAAAAATAGCCTCCCATGAACCGTAAAAGGATCGGCTCGGGAAATAATCGTTAAAGTACCACTGCTGATGATACCGAGCTCGATGGAAAAACGTCACTTCGAATGTCAGTGATCTGATTTGATAAATATTTTGTATTTAGCGATTTTCTTTGAAACACATAAACATCGTGGTGGGCGGCCCACCCTCCCACACCAATACATTTTTTTTAAGGCGAAACAGTGTGTTTTGAGTTGAGAGAGAGCTTAGCACCTGAAATGGTAGAGCACGCTTAGGTCGGTGAAGAAGGTAATGTGTCCCAAGCAAATTTGCCACAAATCGCCAAGTACTTCACTGGTGATACTGTTGGCAATGGCATTAATAACCTTTCCCACATGTGCAAAAATAAAAGTGCGACCCCCGCCGGGAATCGAACCTAGCTCGCCTTGATGGTAAGAGTTCGCTCTGGTAGCTGTGCAACTGTTGTCGAGAGAATGGTGTGAAGTGTTGAGCGTGTCCGGTCCTGTGTCGGTTCCAAACAATAACTATAAAAAGGGTGCCTGATGTCCATCGCCACATTTCATGGTTCTCTTGGATTGTGATTATCGCAGTGTTCATATAACAGTTTGTAAATATTTACGCATCGGGAAAAGGGTTTGCACTTATTGCTGCCGTCATTTTAATATTAAAAGGAATTACCTATTTCTGGTGAAGGACTGAGTTGCGATGTTGAGAAATTTTACTTGCGTAGGCATAGGCTCGTTTCCACCCTAGGCCGGAAGTCATTATTAACAAACATGAGGATGTACCTGACCTAATCGCAAAGGTTCAAAACGAAGTTGATTTTTTTTACAATTACATATATTCTAGATCTGACTTTGATCTCGTCTACACCCTTAAGTAAGGTTTTCATATTAGATTTTTTCGTAAAAAGTGAAAGTAATGTTTTTCTATCGCGCTTGGTATCTATGGCAGTTGTATTTTAACGGTTATTTTCCGAGTCAATTCATGTTAAGGTCAATGGGAGAATAATTTTGCATGTCATGCTCCCACGTCAATACCCCTGATAATCGCAATCTGAGTGATGCTGCGTGCAGTGTGTTGTGAATGTATCGTAAATGAAACAGGTTATCGGAGTGTAATTTTCCTGAATTTCTTCAGAGTATTTGCGATTTCGTTCTAGCTAGAAGAGTTGAGTATAAGGGAAATGTCTTGCTTACGATAATGAAAACAATGTTGTCGGTGAAAATGAAGCGATTTTTTTTTTTATTTATTCACACATCTCATCACCGGTTATGCTAAAAAATTGACATGAAGACAAGACCACCGTCTACATATTTCTTAAATACCCCAATGAACTTGTTGATAGACCCAGACATTTGGTTCCCTTGCGCAGTACAGATATATATTTAATCATCAGTGAACTTAAGGAAAGTGGCTGCATCGAATGAAGTTATTGTGTAGTATCAATCATCTGCTAACATCAGAGAAATGCCAAGATTGAATGCATGGAAAAGTAGGATTATAAATTGTGTGCTCTTAGTTGTGCAATTATAATATACTGAACCTTATCCTACTGCTATACTGAAACATTATATTTTAGTGGTGTATATGATCGAATGCATGGGTCTGTTTTAAAGAAAATTGAACGAAAAAGTGGGTCACTGGAAATATGGTTCAATGTGAATTATTATATCTTCCTTGTTGGGCAGTTTAATTGGGCTGAGTTTTGTTTGACAAACAAACGAACTGAAGAAGGAATATTTATGAGGAATGAAATTGCGAAAATCTGGGAGAGAGCCTGCCAGGAATAGAACATCTATCTTTGTGTAAGGGATAGTGCTCTAGCCACTGCATTGCCCTTTTACGTGACACAGTGGAAGATGTCATCGTTGCGAAATGGACCTGGGGTGCCGTTTAAGATGGGGAGCCTGAACTGATGTGTCCAAATCTTCATAATTTCGCAGGTTGAAGTAGGCCTTATGACCTGAGGAATCTCTCCGCAGTCTGATACTTTTTTAATTTCGCATGGGTAATAAACCTCATGTTTGTAAACTTGATTATTTCTAATATAATTTTGGTGAATCTATTGCTTATGAACTTGCATTATACCAGATTTTTCTTCTTGGTGGCATCACGAGGTGCAGATAGAGCGCAAGTATGCTAGCATGCATCAGAACTCTTTCTGGGCATGGTGAAGGAACACAAAGTTTGTCGCAAAAATGAAAACCGATAATGGGTTATTTAGCACTCGCTTCTGACCTTTCGAAAATGTATCGTTGGAATTTCTAAGAGATACACTGGCATGTGTGGAATTACACATAACCAACCTGCGTATGTACCTCCGATATTACATAATTAACTGGGGACTATTTTACTATCGGTATTTAGCTGTGATATTATGATCTCTACTTAGTAAATTTAAAAAAAAATATGAATTAGTTGTCAAGACTTTTTTTTTCAATTGTCAGGCGTTTCATTTATGAACCAAGATGATTCCTTTAAAGGTTCAAGATTATTACAATTTAAAAATTTCGGTTTTTTTTTTTCCACTTTGGGCTTTGATTCGGAAATACAAATATGTAGCAATATTCGTGCATGAAGTGTATTATCGTATGTTTGCTACATGGCAATTTTTTTCCCCTATTTCAGTAATGAGTGGCCGGTTTTCTGTTACCTAATTAGTTTTCATGCGCATGTTAATATATATTTATACATAAAATCAGTGCATACATGTCTTAGTTTTTCCCGTTTGAACAAGGGTTTTATATTGTATTCATAAAAGGATGTTAACATTCGTATTTTCAGAAGTGAGCAGGTGAAATATTCTGTTATATTTGCCCCCTTGCACCAAACGGTTTAATATATTGGTCGTTATGGATTTTTAAGAATAATTTATTGGCTTTATGTGTTATGTGTAATTCATGGGTCATCTATGGTAATTTATAAGTTATTATGTGTTAAATATCTGTCATTATTGTTTATTAATTGGTTATTTATGGGGCATTAGTGGTCATTAAGGGTAATTATATATAATTTAATATACCTAGTCTTTATAGTGCCCTACATTTCACCGGTGCCAGAAGGGCCCATCTCCAACTGTACTTGAAACAAATCATTGTTTTACTGATGGTCAAAACAAAATACTGTCTAACATTACACTGAGCATTACACTGATTTTAACGCTGTATTATAATCGTTCCTTTATTGGCACACCGATAGATAAACGTATGTATAAATCAGACTCGTTTTCATAATGGCGGAGACGGTTTGTTTGTGGTCGTACGTGTCTTTACAGGCAATAACTAATTGCAGAAATTAATGCCCAGTACACTCAGAATAGACCTGTGTACATTTTTGAATATATTAAATAAAACATCCCGAAGCGCTCACAACCATCCTACGAAGGACACAGACACACGTCTCAGGTAATGTGGTTTAAAATGGTATATTACAATAAATTTGCACAAATATAATTATGCTGTATGCAAAAACCTTCATCTCGGTATGAAACCCTTCTTTCCAATCTGGGCACAGTGCACTTGCTGCCTTAGTACCAATGCAATGGTCGAAAACCCTTTTCTCACTCAAATTCGTGTTTTGTGAGTAATTTAGCAAACAACATTTTGTCAACAAAATGGGATATCTGACCATAATTGGGTATCATTTATATGCAGTAAGTTAAGAAGCACAGTTATATTTAAGCAAGCGATATTTAGAAATGGAAACTTACGACATATATTCTGCTATTAGGAAACTCTTCGTGTGACGAATGCAGTCGGTATGCTAGTGCGTCCCCACCTATGGCTTCTCTCCACTCGACTTCCTTAGACACCAAATTCGCCGCCATTAGCAATGATAAGCCCTAATGAATACAGCAGAGGAAACGAAGCTGTAAGAATCATTCTCCGTGTTATTTGAACAACTTCTATGTCCCGATGTGAGGTAGGAGCTTAAGTGAACAGTAAATGCTCTGCTCATTGCTCTACCTCTTGACAAGAAAGCTAAACAATCACACATTAACGTTTCCTGGGAAGTGACAGGAGAAGGAGAAGTAACTATCTATAATAACCACGAGACGGCACCACGGGCGGATTGAAGTCATTACACAAATCCACTGTGCCCGCGAAGCTGCGAAATGCAGAGAAGTTCCTTAAGAGAGCGGGGAAAAAAAATTGACTATTAACACGATAAAATAAGTTTGAAGGTTATTAAGGGCAAATCCAGAAAACAAATAATAATATTACATAACAGTTTTTGCCATTTCGAAGTATCATGCTACATACAGTGATGCATTCATAATGATCTACACAGCCAAACAATGAACACAGCGCAATACGAAGAGATTATGTGACAACCATGAAACGACGTAAACAGCGAGATTACTGACTGGTATGCACATGACCACACATCCAGCAGTGACACTGCAAGCACAGACCAGCTGTCATAGACACCGGCATGTAGTCGACGCCGCATTAACACGAGAAATACCTGGCGATAACAAGCAACTGTACAGAGTGAAAAATAAATGACCGCAGGGCGGTCGGATCACCGTATAGCCCACCATGTGGATCATTGGGTCAATATTGATCGATACTGTTAGAAGCAGTGGGTACTTAAAGGCACACACGGAGAATCGGATAAAGAAGAACGAAGACAGCTACCAGTTGAGAGGATCGATGGATTATACACTAGGCGCGGAGGGATACCATGGTGACCAGGTTCACGATACTGGCCAGTGTTAGTGCTCCCATATGTCCACGGACAATTTCCATTTACCTGGCGGAGGCGAATTTTCTACCCCAGCGCTCATTATGTGTGCTGATATCAACTCTGACACAACGGCGCTCCGTTTGCAGTGTGCCAAGCCAGAGCAATGCGGAAAGCCACAGACTGGCGATGTGAGTGGGGATGTTACGGGGACTGTTACGGGGACTGGTCATCGCGCACGGGTGTGAAGAGCACCTGGTGGACATCAAAATCTCATTGTCGCAATCGAGCGGCTGTTTCCACATGTCAGGCATTATGGCAAAGCTAGCCATAGCCTACAATATCATATCCGCTCTCTTCATATTGTATGGAACTTTAATGGTTCAGTGGTATATGGTCAACATCTTACACAATCATCTGCTCTGTTTTCTCGCCGGATTTCCTAGTGCGATATTCCAGCAGGATAAAGACAACCGCATGTTGTACGGTCGCCCAGGACTGCTTGCAGCATGTCTAAACACTACCATGGCCTTCCCACTCACCTGACATGTCAACAGTCGAGCATGTGTGGGACCAGTTGAAACGCCAACTGACCGCCATGCCTCAAATTCTGGGATTTGGAACACACCGTCCATATATTGTAGGTCCGTCTGCCCCAGGACAACAGCCGGCGTCTGCTAGGCTCCATACTAAACCATGTTGCAGCATGTATTGCAGTGCGAGGAGGTGCATGGTACTATTGAAGATGACCGGACAGCGTACCACAGATCCATATCTTATTGTCCTACTGCAATGCTTTGTGATAATATGTATTATTAATATTAATCATTACTTCTCTAAAGTCTCAAATGCAACCGATGCATACTGTGAGCGTTATTTTTTTGGCCAGCAGTGTGCAAGATATAGTTCTAAGAGAATGCGAAATTCTGGCGAAACGTTTTCCTTGAAAATTTTCCAACGTCGTTTGTAGAATGACATTAATTAGGTTTTGTGTACTTTGCCGGTAAAAATCTGGAGACATACATTATCTTGTTTAGAATTTATTTATGTCTTACTCCCGCAAAAAGCTTAGTTTATTTCTGTAGTGTTGTTTAAACTGGGCGGTAAGAAGCCGCATACCTGGGCGCGAGTGATGGCGAGAGAATGCAGGCTGCGTCCGGAATTCTCTCCAAGTAATAATAAGACCATACTTGGCGCTACCTTTGACGTCACTACGAACATACTAGCGCTAACCCAATAACAGATATAGTACACAGAGTGTCTATTGTCACGATATTTGTTTTTTTTGTAATAGCGACTCTTCAAAGACTATAAAGAACGCCCGTTACATAAATATTTCATATTATAAGAGATTTATTTATTAAGTAAGATGGTAAACTGTGTACATAATTAATGTCAGTTACAGTGCTTCCAGTTATTTTATATTCTGAATGTATCAGTATGCGTCTATATCAGCGACTTGTAAAACACAGATATATTGAAAATGTAATTTGATAGTTGTTTGTTTGGTATGTAATTACAGAGAGGCCCAACATTTCCAGAATTGTACGCTAAAAGAATAATAGTGCCCTTTTTCAATCGTGTACTTTTAGCTTTGCGTTTAACTATTATTATTACAGGACATCTGATTGTTCTTTATAGTTGGAGGGACTTACCCAAGAAATCGAAGATTTGAAAAACCAGCTTCACAACAAAAACCACATGGTAAGGAAACAAGCCAATGTTTATAAAGGTATTTTAAATATCTACAATTTAGACTTTTTTTAAGCAAATTTTCCAATCATTACAATGTTAATCCGTTTTTTGTGGTTAAATAATTCATTGTATCAAAATATTAATAAAAATTACACATTTATTTGATTAATTGAATTTTCTAATGACCAGTATTTATAACCTCTTTAAATGAAGAATAAAGATTGTACAGTGGCTGCTAGAGGCTAATATATCTAGAGTCATTATTAGCATCATTATAATCTGATTGCTTGAAAGAAACTGTTACTAAATGTAGGATGCTTACCTGTAATAACTTACGGAGTTATGTAAATTTAAATACTATTCAATTATTAAGAAGCATTCTTTGACGTAACTTATCTATGTTGTTGGATTGTGGTGTTCTTGCTTGTTTTTGTTTAAAATATTTTCTATCTCCCTGCTTTATTGCTGCGCATCTATTGTGAGAGGTAAGTCACAGAATAAAGTAGTTTTTGTTCTGATTGGTCGTGTGGGTCTTCAGATAATGTCAATATTTTATAATGACTTCAGTTTAAATTATTTGCACGTGAGTTCTTCGGATGCAAGGCAAGAGTAAGTGATGCTAACAAATTCTCTTTGAAAAAAAAATTCTTAGATATTCTAGAAAATTCGTTTTTTAGACCTAGTGAAGAAAAATGTGCAGGATGCAAAAAATGTGCATGTATTGTTAATAATTTTTCGCCCGCCTGCGCAGAAATTAGACGAGTTCGTTTTAATGCGCGTCACGAGGTTTTACTTGCCCAAGGAAATTATGAAGATAAATAAGTTGCTGTGCTTTTCCTGAAAGACAACTGGGAAGGAAAATTATAGTCTGAATACTAAGACAAGCAGTCAAAATTCGTGCATAAGTGCTTAATAACACACAAATAATTATTCAGAAATTTGCCATACCAGTGTATTCGTTTATTAATTAAGTGGGAACAGTAACTTATTCACCTATACATTCGTAGTTCCTACATTTTTTTATGAAAGAGTCAAATGCGTAGGTAAGTTCCCAACTTTGTATAATAGCGAAGGCAAACTTACTTTATTTTCAGCTTGATGAAAGGTATTATTTGCGTACTGTGTATAGGTTGAAAGCTTCCATTACAGTTTAGGAAGTTTACCAGAAAATTTTTAACGTAAAAGTATGTACTTCTATGCAATACGATATTTTTGCAGAATTCGAATTGCAATAGCCTGCGGAATAATTAGAAAATGAATCGTTTTAAGATAAGTTAAACAAAAAGTCCATACAAATGCAAAATAGTCGTTAAATAAGAGATGCAGAGGTAATATTTTTATGAAATTAATTAGATCCTATGAATGACAGAAAAAATATAAAAGTCAAGCAGTGCTTGTCATATAAGGCAGCAGATGTGTATGCAGGAGTCATAGCTTTGGCCGGGGGAACTTTGTTGTTAATATTAAAGTCTGCAATTTTTATGTTTTACTCATCAACATGTTAGAATTATATCAATTTACGTCTATTATATTTATTCAATCTCAATTTAAGGTGAATAACTTTCAATATTACATTGCCGTTCAGTATCAAAATACTAAATTTATATAAAATTTCTGAAGCAAAGTGAAATCTTTAAAAGGGAGGTAGGGGTTGGCATATCTCATTTTCCCCCTCCTGGCGCCTTTTTTTACTAAATCCTGTACGTACAGCTGTTGCAGAAATAAACAGGAAGCATCTAATTAAGACTGACAAACTTCGGCAGCGGGTTAGTCACAAAAATTTAAGGCGAAAACACATACGCAACTAGTGGTTTAAAGTGAATCTTAAGGGCAGTACACACATGTTTCTTATTGGCTCATAACTTATGCTCACATCATTCCTCCACACCCACACAAATGTTTTTATTGGCTTATTAATAACGCTCCTTCAACCTGACACCGATGTTTCTCATTGATTAATTAGTCAACAGGCTTCGATCCCCCTCGCTGTTGACCAACTGTCAAATTCACTCTGCTCACCATAATCATTTTGTCGTTTATCATTCGTTTTCATTTTCATCATCTATGTGATCCTAGTGTTTAAATTATCGATTTCACCACAATAAGAGCTGCCGATTTAGCTATCACGTACATTGATTTCGGACTTGACCATGGCCCTAGGTGAGGTTTAACCCAAAACATCAAGAAAACAAAATGATACAAATCCCAAAAATCGGGGAGAAAATACAATAATGCCACCGACTACCATGTAGGATTCCATTTTGCTTAGTCACATATCCATCACGCTCACTCATTCCTTCTCATCTGTGCTCCATCCACCATCTTGTATTATATCCATACTTTGTTATTCCATGTCAGCCATATTAGTTTCCATCAGTTCAACCATATTACATAACATCGTAACCATGTCTTTCACATGCTTATGCTCTATCATTCCATGTCAGCCATATAAGATTTCATTTGTTTAAAATACCAGAGAAGTTGGCGAAATAAACATTATCTCATGCTCTCTCATGCAATGCTACCATCTTTGGTTTACTATTTTTAGTTGTGGTCCATTAATTTCTTATCATTCTTACTTGATACAGTTATATTAGATCTTATTCATGCTCTACAATTCCACCTCGATTTAGTAGCCTACTGATTAATCGGTCCTCACAAACCACCATATTTAATTACATCACTTCTGCAAGCATTGACTAACATATGGACTTGTCCTTTAACCATCAAGATTTTCCATTTAGTTTGTCATTTGTGTTTACTAGAAAAATAACTGTGGTGTATTAGAGCAGGACCGGGCATGTAGATATTTATGTAGGACCTCTCTTCGCCATATACTGTACTGAAGTATGTCTCGGCAGGCTCGACTCAGCCTTCACCCTACCCTCTCCATGTCTCAGAGTCAAAAAATTTTCTAACGCTTCAACAGCTTACTTCCAAGATTGCTACATCCAACCTGCTTAGAATGTATTACAATATTTATATGCTCTTTTATGTATGCTTCAGCATATAACTCTGCTACATTATCAATGATTGTGCACATTTAGTGATTGGCCTACACAAGAAATCTTGAAGAATTATTTTTAAATCACCATATTTTGTCCACATAATTTCATTAATTTGTATTATCATTATTACTACAGGCTTGTAGTGGCAGATCTGCAGGCCATGGCTACCTTATTCCCTATATCAGGGAAAGTAGTCATTGTAGACTAAGGTATATCAGCACTAGCAAGAAAGAAAACACTTTTGTTCATTCATTGAAAACATATTATTTACATTCATCAGATAAAAACATAAAAAATCTTTACATTCTACATACTACCCATGCAGTGTCTTTCCATCAACATGCTAACTTTTCACATAATTAATATAGTCTTCTTATACACTGCTCCAGACTGTCTTATGCTAGCAAGCATCCACCCAGAGCCCTTAGCTGTATGTTGTTCTTCTTCACGACAAAGTTTTTCTTTCAAGCCCTTTACAGCCTCTAGAATGCTATAAACGATGTACAATGCTTCATTTGCAGTATTGAATGCCCACTGGATGATTTCTTCATCCATGGGTCGAGGCTTTTCATAGGTACACTTCTGCCAAACATTACATTTTGGGGGACCTTCTTCGACTTCTTCTGTTAATATTATGATTTTCCTTTGTTAAATTTTGTCCAGGTATGTACATATGTCTTTCGTAAGTTGATGGCGTTGCTACTTTAAGCATTCCGTCCAAAGAATATGATGGCANCCAGGTATGTACATATGTCTTTCGTAAGTTGATGGCGTTGCTACTTTAAGCATTCCGTCCAAAGAATATGATGGCACTGCTGGTATTACTCCCAAAGAAGTCGATGGTCTACCTGGTACTACTCCAGAAGAATCGATAGTTACGTCGGTAAAATGAGCGAAGAAGTTGATGGCACTTCCATAGAACCCATTAGATTTGGAATGTCCGATGACATCTCAGATTCCGAATAAGACTTTTATTCAAACACGAAGTCGCAAAAACTAGCCGAGGTGATCCACCTTTCACATCAGCCGCTGTCAAACTCACCTGTCAGCTGACCCCCAATTCCTTGAAATATACTCATTTGCAAACACTATGACATCATGTTGACATTGTACCAATCATATTACGCCAATAAGACATTTTGCAGGCATCAACCAGCCAATAATAGAGTTGCCACGTGATTGCAACTGGCCAACAACATGCATGAGTTTAGCATCGGTCATAACACCGCAATTAGCACCTCACATAGCACTGCACTTAGCACCACACTTAGCACGACCTAAACCATAAATGACCCACACTGACACATAATGGCCTATAATGACTCTTTAATCACATATCTGATTCATATTGACCCATAAGTGACACATAATGACTCACAAAAAACCCATAAAGGCCCATAAATGACCCTTATAGNGATTCATATTGACCCATAAGTGACACATAATGACTCACAAAAAACCCATAAAGGCCCATAAATGACCCTTATAGAACCACAATGACCCCCATATTGAAAATTAGGTGGATGTCTAACAGAATGTTCAACACGCTCGCAACTGCAAATACGAGTGTAAATCTCCTTTCATGAATTAAATATTTAACCCATGTTGCGATAGGAAAACCTAAAACATTTTTGCACCACTTTTAAGTATATACACAAATATACATATATNTTTAACCCATGTTGCGATAGGAAAACCTAAAACATTTTTGCACCACTTTTAAGTATATACACAAATATACATATATAATATATGTAAATATTTACAGTTAAGTATATATACACACATGCGCATGAAACCAAATAAAGGTGAGAGAAAACAAGCCACTTATTACAGAAATAAGGAAAAAAATTGCCAAGTAAGGAATCTAAGATAATTCACTTCACGCACCGAACAGTGCTACAAATGTATATTTCCAAATCAAAGCGATATTCCGAGGTNAATCTAAGATAATTCACTTCACGCACCGAACAGTGCTACAAATGTATATTTCCAAATCAAAGCGATATTCCGAGGTGAAAAACTTTAGTAATTTAAGTTGCATTAATCTTGAATCTTCAGAGGAAACATCTATGTTCACAAACCAAAAACCTGACAATTGAAACAAATTTAATAAAGCATATTCCTATTATACAATTTATTTTTAATTACAGAGTTGCCGACATAACCTCAGAGATAAATACCTCTTCTAATATAGTCCCCACTTCATTATGAACATGCAGACATATATACGCACTTTGGCCATGTTTCAGCCCACATGCCAGTGTATCACACATACATACGAACGATAANCATGCAGACATATATACGCACTTTGGCCATGTTTCAGCCCACATGCCAGTGTATCACACATACATACGAACGATAAATTTTCGAAAGGTCAGAAGCGAGAGCTAAATCACCCATTACCGGTGTTCATTTTTGCGACAAACTTTATACAACTCCATCATGCCCAGAAAGAGTTCTGATGCTTGCTGGCATTCTTGCTCTCTTTCAGCTCCTCCGAATGCCACGAATATGTAAATCTCGTATAATAAAATACATAAATAATAGATCAACAACCAAAATATTAAAAATACTCATCTTTACNGAATATGTAAATCTCGTATAATAAAATACATAAATAATAGATCAACAACCAAAATATTAAAAATACTCATCTTTACAAACATAATATTTATTACCCATGCAAAATTAAAAAAAATAACAGACTGCAGATGAAATAACTCAGGTCAGAAGATCTNAACATAATATTTATTACCCATGCAAAATTAAAAAAAATAACAGACTGCAGATGAAATAACTCAGGTCAGAAGATCTACTTCAAGCTGTATAATATGATGATTTGGACACATCAGTTCAGTCTCCCAATCGNAATAACTCAGGTCAGAAGATCTACTTCAAGCTGTATAATATGATGATTTGGACACATCAGTTCAGTCTCCCAATCGGAATCGGCTCCCCAGGCCCATTTTGCAACGATGACCTCTTCCACCTGTGTCACATAAGAGGGGGACTGCAGTGGCTAGAGCTCTCGTTTCTCATTATGAAAACGCGTACATAATCCTTTCTTTTGTNCACATAAGAGGGGGACTGCAGTGGCTAGAGCTCTCGTTTCTCATTATGAAAACGCGTACATAATCCTTTCTTTTGTTAACACATTTTCGAACAGGAGGTCCTACTGAACACCAGCTCTTTCCTAACTTGGCCTCTTCCCCCCTCCAACACAACGAGACAAGTTCGATTCCCGGCAGGGTCATCCCGGATATTCGCCCTTTCATTCCACAAAAACATTCCGCCCTCAGTTCGTTTGTTTGTGAAACAAAACTTCGTTCTCTTAAACAGCCCCAAAAAGACATTATACTTCAGATTGAAATACATTCACCATAACGACCTTTCTATTTTAATTTTGCATTTAGACAAATCTCTGCATTCGATTTTATGTACCACTGTAATGTTTTGTTTTTCAGAAAATCAGTAATATGTTCGGACAAGAAGACGTTTTTGTTAATTTAGACGTGCTAACTGACAGGTTGTCTTAAAAAATTGCTTACAATGTATTGTAACAATGTTGGATGAAAACGTAGTTGGCCAACAGCCATTTCCAAAAGGGAGGGGGAAAATTTTACCCACCGCGTTGACATAAATCACCATTTACAGATTTGTTGCTTCACAAGTAGTTTCTGAAATTTTCAAATGCACTCATTTCAAAACTCAAATATTGGAGTAGCATGGCTCCATTAATAATCTTTCTCGGCATCGGTGATGTAGTGAACTTGAATACGATTAAATAGCTGACCTTTATGTGTAAATGCCTATGATTATTTTGAAACATCCGATTACGTCTTTCAAGCAGACATCTTGTTGTTTACTAATACACTGATGCTTGTAAATAACCTTGGTGACAGGAATCGATAAGAACCTGTAATTCCAGTCGAGCTGCTCAGATCTTTATACACGTGTATCCAGCCCGACGTACTGAAGAGGAATACATTCTTGGGGAGGGGGAAAGACCTGCCAGCAGAATGTGCCTTTGTGGGTGACATCAGTGGAGACGCAGCAGCCGGTGATCGCACCTGGATCGTCTAGGTGGGACGCTGGTCTGCTAGCCACTACACAACTGCGGCCCCGCTGTTCTGCCCTTAAGGCTGGAGCTCACCACAATAATTATTAATTTATGTTCCTTGACATTACTTACAGGTACTAGTTCCTGGCATTACAAATTTTATATTTCGTAGTTTTTGCACCATTCTAAGTCACAATTACAAAAGTTTGTGATTTTATAAAAAAGACCTAAACATAGACACAAAACTTAATAAGTGCAATTCATATAGGGGCAATTTTTCAATAATTTTAAGATGTATTCATGAAATTTATTTTACAAAATTTTATAGGCTGCTACAAATAAAAAAAATGCTGAATTTACCTTATTTTTGAATAATATTTGAAAATTGCAAAACTATTACATGACACNGCTACAAATAAAAAAAATGCTGAATTTACCTTATTTTTGAATAATATTTGAAAATTGCAAAACTATTACATGACACGACTAAAAAAATGTTTTTAAGTTTCATATAGTATGTCAGTTAAATGACAATTATTTCAATGTGGCAACTTATTTAGTTTTTATTTTTTGCTAGTCCTAAAAGCACTTAAATTGTGGTTTTGACATATTATGAAACATATGTTGTCAGAATAATTCTTACTTGACGAAATAGTGGTTTAAATAATAATTTAAAGTACTATCAGTATTAAGTACAATAATAAAAGAAAAATCAAAGGTTTTTTGGTGACCAGCATATCGTAATGCATGGTGAACTTACTCATCTCGAGCAAGNTAATAAAAGAAAAATCAAAGGTTTTTTGGTGACCAGCATATCGTAATGCATGGTGAACTTACTCATCTCGAGCAAGTAAACCGTTATTTGTCTGTCTGCTTTTCGGTGACGTCAGTCCAAGGAAACGCTAAAGTATGTTTAATAAAGGTAACCTTTGTTGGTTAATGATGATAGCTAATTGCGTATTTCAGCTTTTACAATAACATCTAATCACAATTCTCTTTTACGTATTACAGCAATCGTGAAACTGTCTTGTGTGATTGATCTGTTAAAACTTTATGCATAGATTCGTCAGTCTTCAAAATCGTTGCATAGGAGCAGTAGGGAATACAATTGTCCTGTAAAGGACTCTGTGTTACGACAATCTATCATCTTCCACACAGTTATACTAGGTCTGATAGTCCTGATTCTTGGAGGCTCTCTAGCTCAGTAAGGAATTCCCACATTGTAACCTAATGCCTCCTTCTCGGCTGTGGCTGACCTCCCGTGGCGCAGTCGGTTGGTGCTCCGCCGGTCTGGGATGCGGTAGGTTCTGGGTTCGATTCCTAGGTAAGGCATGGTTGTTAGTTGAATTAATGTCATTAGCTAGTTTGTTAGCCGTCTCCTGATTAGCCTTCAGCCATAACACCGGGGGACGTTAATAAGCTTTTTACAATACAATTCTCTGCTACGTTATGTCTGCCGCATCAAATAGTCATCACGTACACCACTTCAATATTGCTCTTCGCATTTACGATCCATTGATAAAAACAATTTTCCTTATGTTTTACTGTTGTCTATACAGATGACAGTTACTTATTAATTATAAAGTATATCACAAAATGGTTTCCAAATTTTACTTTCTTAAATGTTGGCAACAAATATTTGTGCACATTTTTTTAAAATTTAGACACACTGCAAATTATAATTTTGAATAGAATTGCACAGACATATCAACCGAGAAAAAACACAATATTTCATTGAACTCTGATTAACCCAACTGCCGATATCTTAGGAAAGTGTTGATGGCGGTGCAAGTAGACTGGCACCACCAGTATGTATGTAGCTAGGATAGTAAGCATGAGTTGGTATTTAAACATACTTGTGCTCTGATTACAGCAGGATCATACGGTGACTGCCCTCATCATCGCCATGAGAGAAGTCAGCCGCGCCCTGGAATGCTTCGGCGCTACAGTGCAAGAAGGTCTACGCCAGCAGAGACAGAGCAGTGACGCCTTGACAGACCTGCACACGCTCACAGCTACAGNTGTTCGGACAAGAAGACGTTTTTGTTAATTTAGACGTGCTAACTGACAGGTTGTCTTAAAAAATTGCTTACAATGTATTGTAACAATGTTGGATGAAAACGTAGTTGGCCAACAGCCATTTCCAAAAGGGAGGGGGAAAATTTTACCTACCGCGTTGACATAAATCACCATTTACAGATTTGTTGCTTCACAAGTAGTTTCTGAAATTTTCAAATGCACTCATTTCAAAACTTAAATATTGGAGCAGCATGGCTCCATTAATAATCTTTCTCGGCATCGGTGATGTAGTGAACTTGAATACGATTAAATAGCTGACCTTTATGTGTAAATGCCTATGATTATTTTGAAACATCCGATTACGTCTTTCAAGCAGACATCTTGTTGTTTACTAATACACTGATGCTTGTAAATAACCTTGGTGACAGGAATCGATAAGAACCTGTAATTCCAGTCGAGCTGCTCAGATCTTTATACACGTGTATCCAGCCCGACGTACTGAAGAGGAATACATTCTTGGGGAGGGGGAAAGACCTGCCAGCAGAATGTGCCTTTGTGGGTGACATCAGTGGAGACGCAGCAGCCGGTGATCGCACCTGGATCGTCTAGGTGGGACGCTGGTCTGCTAGCCACTACACAACTGCGGCCCCGCTGTTCTGCCCTTAAGGCTGGAGCTCACCACAATAATTATTAATTTATGTTCCTTGACATTACTTACAGGTACTAGTTCCTGGCATTACAAATTTTATATTTCGTAGTTTTTGCACCATTCTAAGTCACAATTACAAAAGTTTGTGATTTTATAAAAAAGACCTAAACATAGACACAAAACTTAATAAGTGCAATTCATATAGGGGCAATTTTTCAATAATTTTAAGATGTATTCATGAAATTTATTTTACAAAATTTTGTAGGCCGCTACAAATAAAAAAAATGCTGAATTTACCTTATTTTTGAATAATATTTGAAAATTGCAAAACTATTACATGACACGACTAAAAAAATGTTTTTAAGTTTCATATAGTATGTCAGTTAAATGACAATTATTTCAATGTGGCAACTTATTTAGTTTTTATTTTTTGCTAGTCCTAAAAGCACTTAAATTGTGGTTTTGACATATTATGAAACATATGTTGTCAGAATAATTCTTACTTGACGAAATAGTGGTTTAAATAATAATTTAAAGTACTATCAGTATTAAGTACAATAATAAAAGAAAAATCAAAGGTTTTTTGGTGACCAGCATATCGTAATGCATGGTGAACTTACTCATCTCGAGCAAGTAAACCGTTATTTGTCTGTCTGCTTTTCGGTGACGTCAGTCCAAGGAAACGCTAAAGNAGCTTTTCGGTGACGTCACTCCAAGGAAACACTAAAGTATGTTTAATAAAGGTAACCTTTGTTGGTTAATGATGATAGCTAATTGCGTATTTCAGCTTTTACAATAACATCTAATCACAATTCTCTTTTACGTATTACAGCAATCGTGAAACTGTCTTGTGTGATTGATCTGTTAAAACTTTATGCATAGATTCGTCAGTCTTGAAAATCGTTGCATAGGTGCAGTAGGGAATACAATTGTCCTGTAAAGGACTCTGTGTTACGACAATCTTTTATCTTCCACACAGTTATACTAGGTCTGATACTCCTGATTCTTGGAGTCTCTCTAGCTCAGTAAGGAATTCCCACATTGTAACCTAATGCCTCCTTCTCGGCTGTGGCTGACCTCCCGTGGCGCAGTCGGTTGGTGCGCCGCCGGTCTGGGATGCGGGAGGTTCTGGGTTCGATTCCTAGGTAAGGCATGGTTGTTAGTTTAATTTATGTCATTAGCTAGTTTGTTAGCCGTCTCCTGATTAGCCTTCAGCCATAACACCGGGGGACGTTAATAAGCTTTTTACAATACAATTCTCTGCTACGTTATGTCTGCCGCATCAAATAGTCATCACGTCGACCACTTCAATATTGCTCTTCGCATTTACGATCCATTGATAAAAACAATTTGCCTTATGTTTTACTGTTGTCGCTACAGATGACACTTACTTATTAATTATAAAGTATATCACAAAATGGTTTCCAAATTTTACTTTCTTAAATGTTGGCAACAAATATTTGTGCACATTTTTTTTTTATTTAGACACACTGCAAATTATAATTTAGAATAGAATTGCACAGACATATCAACCGAGAAAAAACACAATATTTCATTGAACTCTGATTAACCCAACTGCCGATATCTTAGGAAAGTGTTGATGGTGGTGCAAGTAGACTGGCACCACCAGTATGTATGTAGCTAGGATAGTGAGCATGAGTTGGTATTTAAACATACTTGTGCTCTGATTACAGCAGGATCATACGGTGACTGCCCTCATCATCGCCATGAGAGAAGTCAGCCGCGCCCTGGAATGCTTCGGCGACACAGTGCAAGAAGGTCTACGCCAGCAGAGACAGAGCAGTGACGCCTTGACAGACCTGCACACGCTCACAGCTACAGTGAGTGTATAACCAACAAACGTAGATACAGCCAATAGGGAAAGAGAAGGAGAGAGTGTAAGAGTAGTGTCCACAGGATCATTCTCAAATCCATGCTACTATAAACAATTGCACTCATATGTACTTACATGCTACAGTAAACTAAATATATATATATATATTATGAACTTAAGAAATAATTCTCACGTTTGGCTGTGGCCTTATATACATTTAACGTAGTGTCGTCTATTAAAAGTTTTGCTGCTTTATAAATGTGCAATTTTTGTTGCTCAATTGCTTAATTTATTGAATTGAGCTCGTAGGGACCTATTAATAATTAACCTTTTTTTAATTCATTCAATCCTTTTTGATAGTAAAATTCAAAGATTTAAAAGGTATGCGCTTTTTTGTTGAAGTCGGTTTTTAATTGAGATGGTAGTCAAACCTAATACATATAATGTACCTTACTGCCTTTATATATTACCTTTCTAATATTACTTTTCAATTGATATTATCATTTATACATTCTGATACCCGCTTCTCTTTTCCACCAGTTAATGAAAATATAATTTAATTATGAAAATACTGTGAAAGTAATAGCTTTTTGTGACATTTTTTTATGTGACAGGTTTTGCGAGTCGAAGAACGAATAAATCAGCAAGATGGAATGATAGAATCCCTGAAGGAAAAAAATGAAGACAAAACAAAAGTAGGATTATGTAATTTTTATTTACTTAAAATTAAGAATTACCTGATAATACTAAAGATCATAATTTCCTCTGCATGGACGCAAATAATTTTTAACGAAGTTCTTGAAAGCATTGATGGTAAGTAGGCCTTAACGTCTCATTCACAGCAATCCCTTTAGAAATTGAATACAACAGTAGTGATACATCTACAGATACATACGTACCTTACCTAGGACTCGAACCCAGAAAACCTCGCCCCATAATCTAGCGTGCAATCAACTGTATTACGGTGGTAGGATTCAGAGCATCAACTAGGAGTTATCAATATAAAGATATAAATCATATGGTTTAATAATGTGAAATATTTAGAGGACCATCAGTTTTTTACCTGAGCCATTAAAAAAATATATGTTTACATGGCCTACTGTAGCGCTACTTGTGCAAAGATTTTGGAGAAAATCGTTTGATTGGCTCTTGATANGCTCACAGCTACAGTGAGTGTATAACCAACAAACGTAGATGCTGCCAATATAGAAAGAGAAGGAGAGAGTGTAAGAGTAGTGTACTCAGGATCATTCTCAAATACGTGCCACTATAAACAATTGCACTCTTTTGTCCTTACATGCTACAGTAAACTAAATATATATATATATATATATATATATTATGAACTTAAGAAATAATTCTCACGTTTGGCTGTGGCCTTATATACATTTAACGTAGTGTCGTCTATTAAAAGTTTTGCTGCTTTATAAATGTGCAATTTTTGTTGCTCAATTGCTTAATTTATTGAATTGAGCTCGTAGGGACCTATTAATAATTAACCTTTTTTAATTCATTCAATCCTTTTTGATAGTAAAATTCAAAGATTTAAAAGGTATGCGCTTTTTTGTTGAAGTCGGTTTTTAATTGAGATGGTAGTCAAACCTTATACATATAATGTACCTTACTGCCTTTATATATTACCTTTCTAATATTACTTTTCAATTGATATTATCATTTATACATTCTGATACCCGCTTCTCTTTTCCACCAGTTAATTGAAATATAATTTAATTATGAAAATACTGTGAAAGTAATAGCTTTTTGTGACATTTTTTTATGTGACAGGTTTTGCGAGTCGAAGAACGAATAAATCAGCAAGATGGAATGATAGAATCCCTGAAGGAAAAAAATGAAGACAAAACAAAAGTAGGATTATGTAATTTTTATTTACTTAAAATTAAGAATTACCTGATACTACTAAAGACCATAATTTCCTCTACATGGACGCAAATAAAGTTTAACCAAGTTCTTGAAATCTTAGATGGTAAGTAGACCTTAACGTCTCATTGGCAGCAATGCCTTTAGAAATCGAATGCAACAGTAGTGATACATCTACAAATACATATGTACCTTACCTAGTACTAGAACCTAGAAAACCTCGTCCCATAATCTAGCGTGCAATCAACTGTATTACGGAGGTAGGGTACGGACCATCAACTATACGTCATAAGTATGAAGATATAAATTATATGGTTTAATAATGTGAATTATTTTGAGGTCCATCAGTTTTTAAGCTGAGCCATTTAAAAAATATATGTTTACATGGCCTACTGTAGCGCTACTTTTGCAAAGATTTTGGAGAAAATCGTTTGATTGGCTCTTGATATTTGGCATAATAACATAATTTTCTTATTTTGATTGCTATCGTACAACATTTCCTAATCAAGACATTATTCATGAGAAGCTTATAATATATTATGTTATAATATAAAGTTAATATATAATTATTTACATAGTTTCCTTGATAAAACATACTTAGGTAATATATTTATGTAGTTGCCATTTTCATAATGGCTGGCCAACCCTCTTTAAAAAAACAAATTAGTATGGCCTATGATAGTACAACTTCTTCGCCAAATTTAATAGCAATGGCTGGATTTTTTCCTTATATGTGACACAAAAAAGTTTTTTATGTGCAGGGTTATCTTACAAAATGAGGGAAAACTTGGTCTCTGTAAATCCATATTTGTTGGTAGTAATAGATATTGCCAGCATACAAGGTTAAGTTAAAATTAGTTTCGCAGTTTCATAGCAATAATTTTTATATTGCTGCCCTTTTGGAAATAGGATTCTGGCCGACCATAAACATATTAACTTATATGGCATGCTGTGTGCCACTTGTTTGCCAAACGTTGTACTTTATATTGTATTTCTCTGAACATTTGACAAATTTACTTTTAAATGTGTCTTTATTATACAGAATGGCTGACTGAGGACTTCGTGTAGACACATTATATAATTGTATTCTGCAAGCATACAATATTAAGTTGAGGTTGATTATATGATTTTGACGATTTATCACACTAAGATAAAATAGCTGTATGGTTGCATTTTCGAAAAAGTGCCTTATCGATTTATGTTAAATATGGTTACATGGCATACCATAATATTATTTATGTGCCAAATGTGACGAGAATCGGTACAGGATTTCTGGAAATATATAGTAAAAGATANATTTGACAAATTTACTTTTAAATGTGTCTTTATTATACAGAATGGCTGACTGTAGACTTCGTGTAGACACATTATGTAATTGTATTCTGCAAGCATACAATATTAAGTTGAGGTTGATTATATGGTTTTGACGATTTATCACACTAAGATAAAATAGCTGTATGGTTGCATTTTCGAAAAAGTGCCTTACCGATTTATGTTACATATGGTTACATGACATACCATAATATTATTTATGTGCCAAATGTGACGAGAATCGGTACAGGATTTCTGGAAATATATAGTAAAAGATANCATACCATAATATTATTTATGTGCCAAATGTGACGAGAATCGGTACAGGATTTCTGGAAATATATAGTAAAAGATATATTTATTCATGATCAACAACAATATCCATTAAAAATTCTATGTCTACATAAGTCACTATAAACACACGAAATTTGGGAATATCGTTTGAATTTTGAATGTTTCCCGAAGAATGACATAGCTCCCTAAAGATTTAAAGACCGCCATTTGGAAAGCATGTACCTGGCATAATCGATGACTATAAAAGTAGGATATCCTTACTAAGTACTACAAAGGCACCGAGTTTAGTGAAATTCGGTTTACGCCTTCAAATGTTTTAGGGACACATATTCCAATAACGCACCAATATACACACCCATACACACATAATATGTACACACCAATTTATTCACCAATACACGCACACATTCACAGGCAGGAAAGTGGTCTTACAATCCTTTCTTTCCTTCGGAAATTTAGCCTAAAAATAGCAAATTATTCGGCAAAAAATAAAAAATAATCTATAATAAAATTTTTTCATTTAAATTAATATATTTTTGTGCGTTTGCAAAAGCCAGAAAACGAGATGACCAATAAAAAATATTTTGTTTTCATTAACTACTATCCATAAAATTGTGTTAAATAAGTTACATTCTTGATGATCTTTCTCGTTTTTATGTTTCTAGGCCTACCTTTCTAATTTTCAGGTAATATATATGGAAATTAATATTAGGTATATTTTCACAGTTTATTGAGAGTAAAACTTTAAAAATGGATATTAATGCTTGTTCTTTAAATACAGTGACATATACCTAAGAAATCACAGACATATCATGTACCTAAAGAACAGAATAAAACGGTAGTTTACNTTAAATACAGTGACATATACCTAAGAAATCACAGACATATCATGTACCTAAAGAACAGAATAAAACGGTAGTTTACTGTGGAAAGAACCCGGGATGTGGTAGGAGGGAACTGACATTCCTTAATGACCGTGAATTTTTCATCAACNGGAGGGAACTGACATTCCTTAATGACCGTGAATTTTTCATCAACTATTAGGATAATGCATACTTCACAGGAATCATTAACAAACGTTGTGCTAAAATGGTGTGATACAACAGCTCCCACAGAATGACATTTAACACCTGCCTCGAACAGGTGCACAGAGGTGATAGGTCTAATTTTATTAGAAATATAAAAACAGCGTGTGTGTGTGGATGGAGAAGGGGGTGTTATTCAACTCGTAATTACGACTGGCCACTCCACCTGTAGCAGATATGAGAGTGGTGAAAATATGAAGTAAGGTATTGTGATATACGTATTTGGTTTCCCTATTGCACTATAATTTCTGATTATTATCGTCCGCCATTTTTGGTCAAACGTGCGGCTGGCAGCGTGCTAGGAGTATCGGATCAAATTCCAGCTTCTCCTTTTTGCGGTTTCTATTGCAAGAAAGGTGAGAAGCACAAATTGTTAAGCAGTATCGCTTGGATACAGGGCTATTTTGTTTACAACGGTGGGTTGTTCTGCACCACTCTGGGCAAACAGTGCAGCTGCGGGTTTTCGGAAATTTACACTGGCTATAACGAAATGTGCAATTCAGTTGCAGAACTGTAGATATGATAAATTGAGTAAATCAAAATCAGTGCTTTGTAAAGTTAGTTAAAGTGTTATTATAGTTGAAATTGCAAATTTATGGATTACCTGTCTTTAAATCTTGTAAACAATATTGAAACTCTGAGAAACAAGGAGGTGACCGCAGTTACAATTAATACTACACGGCACGGCGAGGTTGGCAAACTGTGCGGCAGCTCAAGTAGCAAGATGTGTAACTGTCGTGCTGAAGTTTGCAGGTTCGAATCTCGCTGTTGACATTATTCAATAAATAAATGGTNAACAAGGAGGTGACCGCAGTTACAATTAATACTACACGGCACGGCGAGGTTGGCAAACTGTGCGGCAGCTCAAGTATCAAGATGTGTAACTGTCGTTCTGAAGTTTGCAGGTTCGAATCTAGCTGTTGACTTTATTCAATAAATAAATGGTGTTTTTTTTTTCAAAACAAAAAATATAGTAATATTGAGTTGTTAATAAACATTGTGTATGTCGACAGCAAAATTAACCAGGTGGCTCAAGGGGTATTTATTCCCTGAGTCTTGAATGGAGAAGTAGATTGTCCACTGGAGCACTGCACCTGACTGTACTGTACATCACGCAGAGTTCATTGGAAATAATCACAGTCGCTACCACAATTGACACAAACGTACTATTTGTTTCGTATGAAAGAAGGAAGCATAAACCTACTAACAACAAAAAATATTTTCCAACTATTTAAAAAAAATTTTTATTATTAATAAATGTCCATTTTTAATTGAAAGTGAAGTACATTTTCATTCTTAACAGTTTATAATGTCATTTTGCAAAAAAAAACCTTTCTCGAACAGGGGATGTTTACAAAAGTCCAACAAGTCAATTTTTACTAACTGTTCACATAACACGAAAACTGCATAGCTTTGTTATCCTACACTTGTAAATTCTCATTATATCAACTTTTCCTTTAACATCAAGAATTATGTCGCTAGCTTGACTTTGGTTTAAGCAAGTGATGTTTTTCTGGAGTGGGAGAAATTTGTTTGACTAATCGGATTTGTGCCAGAATTCTACGAAATATGAGACTAGTCAAAAATATAATCTTGTAAGCGTGATCACAGGCAAATGTAATTACTCAAAGCAGTATACCAATATAATGTATTTTAAACTGTATTTTGTAACACTTAAAACACCAATAAGAAATCAATAAAAAATGCCGGATGGGTTAAAATACAAAATAACAGGAATAAAAGTTAAATGAAACATAACTAGACATCTATTTTAGTTCGGAGAACGCATCTAAGCCTGACAAACATCGCTGTTGTCACCATTGTTGGTATCGATGCCTATTATATTAACACAATAATCATGTGACGAGAAAAGTGGTACGCTCTTGTTAGTCTTATATTTTCCTCAGATGCACAGTGCTGAAGTGTTCTCATGTTTTAGAGACACGTTGTATATGCTGGTTTCAAAAATAGCCTTTCATGAACCATAATATGTTTCGACTCGGGGAATAATCGTTGAAGTATAACTACTGTCGATACCACGCACGATAAAAAAACATGACTTTGAATATTTACGAAAAAATCTTATATGAAAACCTTACTGGCGGGTATAGCGGATATCAAGATCAGATAATGAATATATGATAGTAAATAAGCATAAAACTGGGTTTTGAACTATGGCGATTACGTTCAGGCACATCTTATGTTTATTAATAATGCCTTGCGTTCTAGTGTGAAATCGATCTCATGCATACACAAGTATAAGTTCTTAAAATCGCACCTCAGTCCTTCACCAGAGATAAAGTAACCATTTATTCCATTTAAATGACGGCAGCAATAAATGCAAGCCCTATTCCCGATGCATCGATATTTACCAACTGTTCTGTGATCACTGCAAAAAATCACAACCCCCAGAGAACTACAAAACGCGGCGGTGGAAATCAGGCACCTTTTCTATAACGATTATTTCCATGGGAAGCCTGATCTGTGTCCAAATCTTCACAATTTCGTAGATTGAAGTAGGCTCTCTGACTTGATTAATCTCTCCTTCAGCGTAATACTTTCTTGGTGGCATCATGGGGTGTTGATAGAGCGCAAGTATGCTACTAAGCATCAGAACGCATTCTGGGAATAACAAAGGAGCACAAAGTTTGTCGCAAAAATTGACACCTATAATGGGTGATTTATCACTCACTTCACTGACATATCGTAAATATTTCTATGGTATGTCTAAGAGAAAAATTGGCATGCGTGGGACGAAACATTACCAACGTGCGTATGTATCTCTCCTTTTACACAATAACCTGGGGACCATTTTAGAATCGGTATTGAGCTCTGATATTATGTTCTGTACTCTGTAAAGTTAAAAAAAAATTTATATTAAGGGACAAGACGAAATTATTTTTTTTTTAATTTGTTCAATTATCAGGTTTTTCGTTTGTAAACATAGTCATTCCCTCTGTCGGTTAAAGATTAATACAATTTAAATTACTAAGGTTTCTTTCCCCTTCGGTATGCGATTAGGAAATATATATATATATATATATATATATGTAGCAAAGTAAGGGTCATTAAGTGTATTATTGTAAGTTTGTTACTTGGCAATTTTTTTCCCCTGTTTCTGTAATGAGTGGCCTGTTTTCTGCTACCTTAATTTGTTTTCATGCACATGTGTGTAAATATATTAATAAACATAATAATTTTCGTAGTTTTTCCTGTCGCAACAAGGGTTAAATATTTTAATCATGAAAGGATGTTTACACTCATATTTGCAGATGTGAGCGGGTTGAGTATTTGGTTAGATTTCCCCCTTTCCAGCAAGCACTTCAATATATGGTTAATTGTGAGTGTTTGAGAATAATTTATTGGCCATTATGGGTCATGTGTCATTCATGGATCATTTGTGGGTCATGTATAGGTATGTGTCAAATAAGTATTTATGGGTCATTTATTGGTTATTTATGAGTTATTATGGCTCAATAATTATACCTAGTCTTTATAGTGGGATACATTTCACATGTGCCAGATATGCCTACCTCCAAATGTACTTGAAAATAATCATTGTTTTACTGATGGTTAAAACAAAACACTGTCTGACATTACACTGACCATTACACTCCGCAATCTTCATACGAATGAACAGACACACGCCTACTTATAGTAGAACTCCTCAGTTAATGTGCTTTAAGTTGGTATTGTATAATAAATTTACACAAATATAATTATGTTGTTTGGACAAACTTCCATCTCGGTATCAAGCCCTTCTTTCCAATCTGGGCACAGGGCGCTTGCTGCCCTAGTACCAATGCACTGGTCAAAAACACATTTATCACTCAATTTCGTGTTTTGTGAGTACTTTAGCAAACAAAGATATGGCAATAAAATGGAATACCTGAACATACATGGTTATAATTTATGTGCAGAAAGTTAACATGCACTGTTATATTTAAGCCAGCGATATTTACAACTGGAAACTTACAACACATATTCTGCTATTAGGAAACTCTTCGTGTGACGAATACAGTCTGTATGCAAGTGCTCGAACATTCGTTTTTAAACCTCAATGTAGAAAAATGTAAAGGTTGCAAAATGATACATGTAATATTAAAACTTTTTTCCCGCCTGTGCAGAATATAGACGAGTTTATTTTTATTCACGTCTTGAGGTTTTCTCTACCCAAGGAAATTATGAAGGAATTATATTTCTGTGCTTTGCCAGAAAGACAACCCTCAAGGAAAATTATCGTCTAATTACTAAGACAAGCAGCAAAAATTCGTTCACAAGTGCTTAGGAGCACACTATAAAATTATTCGAAAATTTACCATACCAGTGTATCTGTTTAGAGAGAATGTGGGATAAGTAATATTTTTGACTTGGACATTCATTGTAGAGTTCCCACAGTTGCTCAGGAAAGAGTGAATTGCGTAGGTAATATCCCAACTTTGTATAATAGCTAAACTTCCTTTATTTGCAGCTTGATGTGTGGTATTATTTACGTACGATGTATAGGCTGAAAACTTCCATTACAGTTAGGAAGTTTACCAGAAATTTTTTATGGTGAAAGTTATGTAATTCTGGGAATTTCGATAGTTTTGCAGAATTCGAGTTGCAATTGCCTGTGGAATAATTAGAAAATTAATCTTTTTAATACAAGTTAAACGAAAAGTTCACACGAATGCAAAATAGTAATTTTAAAAAAATACAGAGCTAATATATATAAAGAAGAAATTAAATTCTCTGAATGACAGTATAGTTATAAAAGTCAAGCAGGCTTGTCATTAAGGGCTACAACTGTGTTTGCAATAGTCATTGCTTTGGCCGGGGGAACTTTGTAGTGAATATTTAAATCTGTGGTTTTTATGTTTTCCTCATCAAAATGTTAAAATTATATCAATTAACTTCAACAATGTTCATTTAAACATAATTTCCAATGAATAACTTTTAATATAACTTTGCTGTTCAGTATCAAAATTCAAAATTTATTTGAAATTTCTGAACAAAGTTGAGCTCTTTAAAGGGTTGTGGGGGGTTAGCATTTACCATTCCCCCTCTTAAAACAATTGCAAACCCTGTACGTACGGCTATGGAAGAAATATACAGGAAGCAACTTATTGCCGCTGACAATATTCGGCTGATGTATAATCACAAAAAATTAAGGAGAATACAAATTCGCAACTAAATGTCTAAAGTGAATCTTAAGGGCGGTTCACATATTTTAAGTATAGCCTGGAACACCAGTTTTTTAGAAATATTAAATAATAATTGAAAATGTGAATATGAGTGTTTTAATGATTTATTACGGAACAAAGATCTGTACACAACACAACGCATTTCTGTCGGTGAAATAAAATTATATCGCCAAAATAATCATGGTTACTATTTTCATTTCGACATTATCTCCATCAATCTGCGGCATACTAGGGATTTCAAAGATGGCGTATCAACCCACATGTCACAATTACCTTTACACATTATCCACACACTCAGTGTTCCACCTGTATAACTAATACACTCGTGTTTCAGGTTCAACTTCAAATATAAGTATCGTCCTTAGGATTCACTTATGACCACATGTCGTGTAAATATTTTCACCTTATTTTTTCGTGACTGACTTCAACCCGAAGATTGATGGTCTAATTTAGTACATTCTGTACATCGTATAATTTGTTAAAACTTTAGTTTCTTACTAGTACCAATTTTTGTGATCGTAGATTATAAAGCTAAAATTAAAAAGTAAAATTCTTCACTGTTTTGTATTCTTGCAAGCAGTGCTTTTTTCCTTGTACGCTCTCTCAAGTGTTCGTGTGCTCCTGGATTTAGTTACATTCGCTGTGTTTTGCAAGCACATTAGTTGCGTGGTTTACTAACACCTGTTAATTTTATCTCAGTAAACTACCTTGTTCAGTACGGCACATCACAATATCTACATAAAAATAAGCTACTAAATGGTGAACACACTATTTTATTATGATAAAATACAGGAAGGCATTATATAAATAAGATGTCCTATTACGGAGGAATGAATAAGCCCAGACAGTCACTAGCGCGCACTCCATGTTGCTTACACCAAATTCTTATTCCCTGAAGTCTTCCCTTCTAAACACCAAAATCCATTTCTGACTTTTATATTTTATTAATACTCGATATATTGATAATCGTTATCTTTATTTTTCTCCATACTTAAAAACTGTATTTCAACAGNTTATCTTTATTTTTCTCCATACTTAAAAACTGTATGTAACTTACGTTTGCAATAAGTGATTCGAAAATAATTTCATGAAATCGTATTTTCCACATACAAAGAAATAGAGTTTACTTGCAAACTGAACAAAGTAAATTAATTCTAAGTCCCTTAAGCTCTTAACTAGTATCTCAGTATAGATATCAGTATATATAGAGTAAAGGAAAATTATTCCAAAATTATACGTGACTAATTAAAAAATATATATTTATATTTTGAAACTTGCACATTTAAACAATTACAATAATGTATATTTTTTAATATTATTATAAACATTCTGGACGTGTTTTCGTATTTAGAATAGTGTTTTTAAATTTCGTATACCTGTTGTGTCACACCCGTCTAACTTTTCCAGATTTTTCAAAATTTCCTCCTGAGACAAGCCAAAGTATCTGCAGCTATGTGTGCTCTTTTCTGTGTCCGGTGAAATGTAAGTGAAGTGCTGTGTTGCAAGTGTGTGTTGTTCAAGTTCTAAAACCAAACAACAGGAGTTGACACATCGAGTGCCAGTAGCATATTTGTGGGAGATATGGGCCAAAAACTTNGAAATAGAGTTTACTTGCAAACTGAACAAAGTAAATTAATTCTAAGTCCCTTAAGCTCTTAACTAGTATCTCAGTATAGATATCAGTATAGATAGAGTAAAGGAAAATTATTCCAAAATTATACGTGACTAATTAAAAAATATATATTTATATTTTGAAACTTGCACATTTAAACAATTACAATAATGTATATTTTTTAATATTATTATAAACATTCTGGACGTGTTTTCGTATTTAGAATAGTGTTTATAAATTTCGTATACCTGTTGTGTCACACCCGTCTAACTCTTCCAGATTTTTCAAAATTTCCTCCTGAGACAAGCCAAAGTATCTGCAGCTATGTGTGTTCTTTTCTGTGTCCGGTGAAATGTAAGTGAAGTGCTGTGTTGCAAGTGTGTGTTGTTCAAGTTCTAAAACCAAACAACAGGAGTTGACACATCGAGTGCCAGTAGCATATTTGTGGGAGATATGGGCCAAAAACTTGAGGAATGTCTATAACAATTCCACGATCAATCCAACAAACAAGAACGTTGCTTTATAATGTTTATTTCAATGTTAACTGTGTACATTGCACTTGAGAATCTGGAACATTTAACATTGTGGTTCCATTAATCGGCGCTTTTAAACAGTCGACACTTGTGTTCATTTGAATCCAGTCTGCGTAACTAGATAACAATGCATTTCTCTTCTATCGTTACAAGTAATACAACAAGAATTTGAAACACCAGTTTATTTACACCTTATTTGGTTATCTTTACCAGTATCCTAATTTCCACAATATAATGAAGCAATGTTCTGACTTAATATATGAGCATTATATGAAGAAAGTATATTTTTTAAATTTACTACATGGGTTGACTTTATAAATTGTGATTTGCTGAGTACAGAAAATTCATACATAATAATAAATAAGTAACAAGGGACTTAAGGTGATCGTTTTGCGAAAATCAATATGTTGGTCACAAATGAGACGTTTTCAGAGAAATTGAAGGCATTGCATAAAGTGGTTAAATATCTCATTTTCATGATTGTAATTAGCCAGAACCAGATCTCTGAATAAATTAATGTAAATTTGTGTATAATATAATAATATAACGCTTAACACCACAAACAATACAGTGTTTTCTGTCCCTATGAAGGGAGGGGATTCTTGTCTTTAAGAATCACTACTTGGCAGTAAGAGGCGCAAGGTGGTTGTGTAACATATCTGTCTCATCACACCCGACCGCATCATCTTACGAGGAAATTGCTGCGGAATGTAAATTACTGTTGGTCTATTAGCATTGTGCGGTACCATTTTACTCTAGGCCTCTTTGTTGTGTAAAGTAAGATTCAGTTTCCTTCTCATCCCAGTAACCATATGAAACGGCAAGTGTGTTTTCAGCTGGACCATGCTACTAACGGTGTGTCCACAGAGAACACATGTAGCCACTATGCAACACTCTTCCACGCTCCACTTTAAATTGCGTTTTGAATCTCCACATGTCGATACGACTTTCATGAACTTACAATCAAACAGACATTAATATAAATTAACATATATCAGAATACATAAATATTAACAAATTGGTGAAAATACTACAAGTGTTCCCGTTAGTTGTATATTTTATCAATCTTTCATTTATTGCCAAATATTATTTAAAAGATCGTATATAAGTTTCACCACTGTGCAAGCGAATACTTTAAATAATAAGTNATACTTAAGATATAATAAATAACTAAAATATGTCCAAATGAATGTGTTGTAGTTTTTCATAACCTGTTTACTTGCAAGTGCAAATAAGTGTCATTGATATATATAAGAATTTACAAATCCTCAATGTCAGAAATTTACATTTGTAAAGTGTGGAGGAAGGTAAGCTTGTTCTCTGAGATTACCGGAAATGTAAATTAGTCACGAAAAGTACGCGTATGCATGTTAACATGTTATTTCATAAAAAAATTTAAAAAAACGCCTGGTCGAACAATAATAAATTACATTACGCTCATGAACAACGCATGGCAAAAGGAATTATAATATTCCCCTTTTTTTTCCTACTTTTGTTTTAATATTCCTTCTGACATTTTTGTGTAGACATATATTTTAAGGCAAAAATGTATTAAATACCTAGTTTTAAAAACTATTACCCTTTCCCTAAAACCCTAGGTGTGCTTGTCTTTGTAGAGTGATGTAAATATGACTTTTAGAGCACTAAATCCTCTAGAAATGGGTTCACCTCATGGCAAAACCTAGAAACGTTGCCCTTCACACTTTTTCAATACCTTTATTACACACGATATATGATGTACCTTTTGGAGAACATTTGAAAATTTATGAAAACATAAATATATTTATTTAATGTAATAGCACATAGTTAATATTGCAATTGAAGTGTTTTTGTTTGAATTTCAATCATCTTCATTGTACTTTTAAACATTTGCAGATTCACGACCTACAAGCCAAATATTAAAAAAAAAAGCAAATAATTTAAGAGAGCGTCAAGTATATATGTTAACTAGACTTTGCGTGTTCCTCAATCTCTAACGAGGTTACCGTTTACTTATGACGTATTTTCCATTNTATATATGTTAACTAGACTTTGCGTGTTCCTCAATCTCTAACGAGGTTACCGTTTACTTATGACGTATTTTCCATTATATTACACATTCTACATAGTATAATAATTAATATGAGAATGTCAGGCAGTTTCTCTTTTACTTTTATATTTTACTTTTTATATACTCAAATTGAAAAGAAAGCAATGCAATAAATGTATTTCATAAAGAAACTGCGATAGTGGGACTTGAAAATTAAAAAGTTTTTATTAGTATAACAAATTTTCCACAAATATTATAAATTGAATTTTTACGAGTTGAACAGTTTGTAAATGTAATTCGTATGCACAATAGTTTTAAACGCCATGTGTTAAAAGTAAATTAAGGCTTGGCACTGTTCCATTCCCCCATATTTACTGTATGGGTCGTACTCTAGTAGTTTCAGGGCTTATTTCTTGTTACGTTCAGACCAAACTAATGATTGTAGTTATTAATAACGTTAGGATAATTAAACCGGAAATAAATAATCTTATGTTTGGCAGTATTTGCTGCATTTACTCTTGAGGATAAACAGACTGGCTAAACTATTTGATCAAGAGAACTGTACAGCTGTGAAGAATTAAATGACGCTAAAATTCCCTCGGTAATCTCGGTACCAAAGGCGATATTAATATGTGCAAAAATAGTTTTAGCCACTTTAAATAACTTTCAACNCCCTCGGTAATCTCGGTACCAAAGGCGATATTAATATGTGCAAAAATAGTTTTAGCCACTTTAAATAACTTTCAACCGGATCCAACGAAACATATGAAAGTTTTAATATGCATACAATTCATTTTAATCAATATCATTATGCAAGTTATAACATAAGAGTTAAATTGTAGTTCCTGTTTTACGTTTCCAGGTTGGCGACCTACAAAGACTTCTGGACGATAAGACTTCGGAAAACGAGCGTAACGTGGATAAGGTATGTTAAACATCTGGTCAACAGCGCCCGGGAGGCGGAAAAACTCCCCTAAGGTAAAGTTAAGTATCATATCTATCCCAAAATTAAGAGAATGCCTTTTCTGAATATCGTGATTGTGACATTATTTAAGGCGGAAAAGTCCACGGAATCTCGGATAAATGGAATTTTATCAGTTATCTGCAATTCAAATCCTTTATTAGACTTATGGATCATCAGAATAATGCGTTTAATTTCTAACATTTTCTAAAGTCGCTGTTAGTTGGTTTCTGTAATATATGGGATTGCAGACAAAGAAAAATCTCGACTTCCTGGCGGTTATAAATAAATAATTACAAAATCCGTGATAACGATGTAACAATGCGATAAACCTTAAAGATGCTATATACTGTACCGTGCCGAAAAAATCTGTAAAACTATTTAAATTAAACCAACGGCAAAAAATGATAAATTCAAGATGGCTGGGAGATTTTCCCCTTAGTTGGTACTCTATATATATGTATATATATCCATCCTATGTTTTATTCAACAGGCACAGTAATCTAGAGAGGTGGTAGATATAATAAAAGTTTAGTGATACACTCTGCTATACACTGTAAATAATTTCTGCATTTTTTAAAGAGAAATTGTTTATAAATTTTTACAAATTTTTGTAACAATACAAAGATTTCTCTTGTAAAACTTCTTGTTTGAAAACTGCATGGTCTGTGTTTGTATTAGTCGTCAAGACATATTTGTGCAATACTGACCCGTATCCAAGAGCTTCAGCATAACGGCGGACACTCAACAACGTAAAACCATATACAGGTGGTTTGTGTGAAAACTATGGGTGATGTAATGTAAAGATGCGTGCAAAAATTAATATATTATGTATTTAAATAACGTTAAACGCCAAAAATGATTCAAATAGTGATAATAAAACGACAACTTAATGCAATAGTGACCGTATTACTCATTAACTCGTAATGTTTCGTACCTACACAGAACTCTTAAAATGAAATACAGTAATTTGTTATACTTCGTTAAGGAAACTTAGTTCTTGCAGTTCATGAAAGTTAGTCGGAGAATAATTAATTAGGTACAACAAATTAATTGAGGAGGAACAGTACTGATTCAAGTTGCAATAATTACAGCGTGATGTAGTTAGTGTGACTAAGGATCGAGGTAGGTGTAATGGACAATCTGTTATGGGAGGACAAGTATATAAGGGGCTCCGGGCTCGCTCTCTCACCCTAGTGTAAGACACTTACCACCAATCGCCGCTCGGAGACGCCGTTCAGGGAGGACCGACGCCGACTGACACATAACAGGTTTTCCATTTGGAAGTATCATGCTACAGTGCATTTACAATGATCTACACAGCCAAACATTGATCACAGCGCACTACGAAGAGATCATGTGAGAACCATGAAACGACGTAAACAGCGAGAGTACTGACTGGTATGCACATGACCACACATCCAGCAGTGACACTGCAAGCACAGACCAGCGTGTAGTCGACGCCGCATTAACACTAGAAACACCAGGCGATAACAAGCAAGTGTACATAGTGAATAATAAATGACCTCAGGGAGGTCGGATCACCGTATAGCCCAACATGTTGATCTCGGGCCATATTGATCGATGCTGTTAGAAGCAGTTGGTACTTAAAGGCACACACGGAGAATCGGCTACGGAAGAACGAGGTCAACTACCAGTTGAGAGGATCGATGGATTGTACACTAGGCTTGGAGTTATACCATGGTGACCAGGTTCACTATATTGGCCAGTGTTAGTACTCCCGTGTGTCCACGTACAATTTCCTTATACCTGGCGGAGGTGAATCTGCTACCCCAGCGCTTATTATGTGTGCTGCTATTAACTCTGCCACAACGGCGCTCCGTTTGCAGTGTGCCAAGCCAGAGCAATGTGGAAATCCCCAGACTGGCGAAGTGAGGTGTTTAGTGACATTCCCAATCTCGCAANGAGGTGTTTAGTGACATTCCCAATCTCGCAATCGAGCGGCTGTTTCCACATGTCAGGCATTATGGCCTAGCTAGCCATAGCCTACAATATCCGACCCGCNCTCAGGGAGGTCGGATCACCGTATAGCCCAACATGTTGATCTCGGGCCATATTGATCGATGCTGTTAGAAGCAGTTGGTACTTAAAGGCACACACGGAGAATCGGCTACGGAAGAACGAGGTCAACTACCAGTTGAGAGGATCGATGGATTGTACACTAGGCTTGGAGTTATACCATGGTGACCAGGTTCACTATACTGGCCAGTGTTAGTACTCCCGTGTGTCCACGTACAATTTCCCTATACCTGGCGGAGGTGAATCTGCTACCCCAGCGCTTGTTATGTGTGCTGCTATTAACTCTGCCACAACGGCGCTCCGTTTGCAGTGTGCCAAGCCAGAGCAATGTGGAAATCCCCAGACTGGCGAAGTAAGGTGTTAAGTGACATTCCCATTCTCGCAATCGAGCGGCTGTTTCCACATGTCAGGCATTATGGCCTAGCTAGCCATAGCCTACAATATCCGACCCGCTCTCTTCATATTGCGTGAAACTTTAATGGTCCTGACGTATATGGTGAACATCCTACACCGTCATCTGATCTGTTTTCTGGCCGGATTTCGTGGTGCAATATTCCAGCAGGATAAAGCCAACCGCATGAGGCACGGTCGCCCAGGACTGCTTGCATCATGTGTAAACACCAACATGGCCTGCCCGCTCCCCTGACAAGTCAACAGTGGAGCATGTGTGTGACCAGTTGAAACTCCAACTGCCCGCCGTGCCTCAGTATCTGGGATTTGGAACATACTGTTCAAAAATAGTGGGCCAATCTGCACCGGGACCACAGCCGGCGTCTGCTAAGCTCCATACTAAACCGTGTTTCAGCATGTATCGCAGTGCGAAGAGGTGCAATGTATTATTGAAAATGACCGGACAGCGTACCCCAGATCCATATCTAATTGTCCTTATGACATTTTTTGTTATAATGTGTATTAATAATATTAACTATTACTTCTCTAAAGTCTCCGATGCATCCGAAGTATACTGTGAGCTTTTTTGTTTTTTTTTACCAGCAGTGTATTTCTGTGACTAAATGTACGCTTAAACTCTGTGCAAAATATTGTTCTAAGAGAATACAAAATTCTGGCGAAACGTTTTCNTAATGTGTATTAATAATATTAACTATTACTTCTCTAAAGTCTCCGATGCATCCGAAGTATACTGTGAGCTTTTTTGTTTTTTTTAACCAGCAGTGTATTCCTGTGACTAAATGTACGCTTAAACTCTGTGCAAAATATTGTTCTAAGAGAATACAAAATTCTGGCGAAACGTTTTCNCTGTGACTAAATGTACGCTTAAACTCTGTGCAAAATATTGTTCTAAGAGAATACAAAATTCTGGCGAAACGTTTTCCTAGAAAATTTTCCAACGTCGTAGTGTAGAATGACATTAATAAGGTTTTGGTATTTTGCCTCCAAAAATCTGGATGCATAGATTTTCTTTTTAAGCATTTATTTTTGTCTTACNTAATAAGGTTTTGGTATTTTGCCTCCAAAAATCTGGATGCATAGATTTTCTTTTTAAGCATTTATTTTTGTCTTACTCCCGCAAAAAGCTTAGTTTATTTATGTAGTGTTGTTTAAACTGAGCGGTAAGAAGCCGCATACCAGGGCGCGAGTGATGTCACGTGAATGCAGGCTACGTCCGAAATTCTCTCCAAGTAATAATAAGACCATACTTGGCGCTACCTTTGACGTCACTACGAACATAGTAGCGCTGACCGAATAACAAATATAGAACACACAGGGTCTATAGTCGCCGTATTTATTTGTTTGGTCATTGCGACTCTTCAAAGACTATAAAGAACTCCCGTTATATAAATATTTCATGTTATAAGAAATGTATTTATTAAGTAAGATGATAAAATTTTTACATAATTATTGTCAGTTACAGTGCTTCCAGTTATGAAATATTCTGAAAGTATTTGTATGCGTCTATATCAGCGACTTGTAAAACACAGCAATATTCAAAATGTAATTTTATAGTTGTTTGTTTGGTATGTAATTATAGAGAGGACCAACATTTCCAGAATTGTACGCTAAAAGAATAATAGTGCCCTTTTTCTATCGTGTATTTTTAGTTTTGCGTTTAGAAGATATTATAACATGACATCTAATTGTTCTTTAAAGGTGGTGGCACTTACCCAAGAAATCGAAGATCTGAAAAACCAGCTTCACAATAACAACCATACGGTAAGGAAACAAGCCAATATTTATAAACGTATTTTAGATATCTATCATTTAGACTTGTTTTTAAGCAAATTTTCCTCTCATTAGAATGCTAATCCATTTTTTGTCCTTAAATACTTCATTTTATAAAAATTGTAATAAAAATTACATATTTATATGTTTAATTGAAGTGTCTTATGACCAGTATTTATAACCTCTTTTAATCAGCAACAAAAATTTGAAAGTGCCTGCTACAGTCTAATATATCTAGTGTCTTTATTAGCATTATAATTATATGTTACTTGGAAAAAAACGGTAGCTAAATGTAGGATGCTTACCTGTAATAACTTACTGAGTTATGTAAATTTAAATACTATTAAATTATTAAGATGCATTCTTTGACGTAACTTATCTATGCTGTTGGATTGTGGTGTTCTTTCTGGTTTTGGTTTAAAATGTTTTCTATCTCCCGGCATTGTTTTCCGCGCATGAATAAAGTTGTTTTTGTTCTGGTTGGTCGTGTGGGTCTTCAGATAATGTCAGAATTTCATAATTACTTAAGTTTAAATTATTTGCTCGTGAGATCATCAGATACTAGGCAAGAGTAAGTGGTGCTTACAAATTCTCTTTGTACGAAAACGTGCTTATATATGCTCGAAGGTACTTTTTTTAAAGCTATTGAAGAATAATGTACAGGATGCAAAAATGTACATGTAATGTTAATACTTTTTCGCCCGCTTGTGCAGAAATTAGTCGAGTTTACTTAAATGCGCGTCACGAGGTTTTCCCTGCCCAAGGAAATTATAAAGAGAATAAGTTGCTGTGCTTTTCCTGAAAGACAACTCAGAAGGAAAATTATAGTCTGAATACTAAAATAAGAAGCCGAAATTAGTGCATAAGTGCTTAAGAACACACAGTTAATTATTCAGAAATTTATCATACCAGTGTATTCGTTTAGTTATAAAGCGGGAACAGAAATTGCTTCACCTAACCATTCATTGTATAGATCCTACATTTGTTCAGGAAAGGGTCAAATGCGTAGGTAAGTTCCCAACTTTGAATAATAGCGATGCTAAACTTCCTGTATATGCAACTTGATAAGTGGTATTATTTTCGTATAGAGTATAGGTTGAAAACTTATATTAAAGTTTAGGACGTTAACCAGAAAATTTTTAAAGTAAATGTGTGTACTTCTGTGTAATACGACAGTTTTGCAGATTTCGAATTGCAATAGCCTGCGGAATAGTAAGAAAATAAATCTTTTTAACAGAAGTTAATCAAAAAGTTCATACAAATGCAAAATAGTCAGATCCTATGAATGAGAAAAAAGTTATAAATGTCAAGCAGTGCTTTTCATTGAGGGCTACATCTGTGTTTGCAATAGTCATTGCTTTGGCCGGGGGAACTTTGTAGTGAATATTAAAATCTGCAGTTTTTTTGTTTTACTCATCAGCATGTTAAAATTATAATAATTTACCTCTATTATATTTATTCGAACATACTTTAAAGTGAATGACATTCAATATAACATTGCTGTTAAGTAACGAAATAATTAATTTATATAAAATTTCTGAAACAAAGTTAATTCTTGAAAAGGGAGGTAGGGGTTGGCATATCTCATTCTCCCCTCCTGGCACTTTTTTTCCCAAACACTGTACGTACAGCTGTGGCAGAAATATACAGGAAGCATCTAATTAAGACTGACCAACTTCGGCAGCGGGTTAGTCACAAACATTTAAGGATAAAACATATATGCAACTTATGGTTTAACGTGAATCTTAAAGGCGGTACACACATTTGAAGTTGAACCTGGAACACCAGTTTATTACANGCAACTTATGGTTTAACGTGAATCTTAAAGGCGGTACACACATTTGAAGTTGAACCTGGAACACCAGTTTATTACAAATATTAAACATATATTAAAGATGGGAAATGAGTGTCTAGTTTATTTATAACGGATCAAAGATGTGTACACATCACAACACATTTCTGTTGCTGAAATGAAATAATATCGCTTAAATAATTACGGTTCCTATCTTCATTTCGACAATCTCTCCATAAAGCTGTAGCATACTAGGGATTTCAAAATTGAAGTATCAACCCACATGTCAAAATAAAATTTACACATTATCCACACACTCAGTGTTCCACCAGTATAAGTAATACACTCGTGTTTCAAGTCCAACTTCAAAGATAAGTAACGTCCTAAGGATTCACTTTATACCAAGTATCGTGTAAAAGTTTTGTTTCATTTTTTCGTTGCTGACTTGAAGCCGAAGTTGTTTGTCTAATTTAGATACATACTGTATATGGAAAACATAATTTACATTTTAGTTTATTGCTATTACAAATTTTTGTTATCCTAGATAATAAAGTTAAAAGATTTTTAAATATAATTCTTCCCTGTTTTTGTATTCTTTCAAGAAGTAATTTTCTCCTTGTATTCTTGCTACGTATTCACATGCTCCTGGATTTAGCTACATTCGCTGTGTTTTGCAAGCACATTAGTTGCACGCTTTACTTACACCTGTTACTTTCATCTCAATAAATTCCCTTGGACAATACGATATGCCANAGCACATTAGTTGCACGCTTTACTTACACCTGTTACTTTCATCTCAATAAATTCCCTTGGACAATACGATATGCCAAGATATGTACATAAAATAACCACCTAAATGGCAAACACTCTTTTGTATTAGGATATACACTGGATAGCTAAAAAAAACTGCTATAGGAGTGCGTATGCATATAACAGAGGTATAGAATCAATCAGAGTAACGCGATACGGTCGGCAGCACCTATACAAGACAAGAAGCATCTGGCAAGTTTCAAGATCGGTTTCTGCTAGTACAATGGCAGGTTTACAAGATTAAAGTGAGTTAGAACGTAGTGTTATAGTCGGCGCATTAGAGATGGGACATAGCATCTTCCAGGAAGCGATCATATTTGGATTTTCGCATACGCGCATTTCACCTGACATGGGACTTATAGCCCTTAGGCCATTAACATCAAATATTTGACATCGCTGCGGGCGGAAAAAGATCGTGAACGAACGGTACAAACGACGACACTGCTCTTAGTATTTTGCACTGTCTGTACGTTGGGAAAGACAAATTGGTGCAGATTTCAATGCTGATGCATCAACAAGTGCCAGCCTGCGAACTATATAACGGACCGTCATTGAAATTGGCTTTTGGAGCCGAAGGCCNCTGATGCATCAACAAGTGCCAGCCTGCGAACTATATAACGGACCGTCATTGAAATTGGCTTTTGGAGCCGAAGGCCCACTCGTGTACCGTTCTTGACTGCACGACACAAAGCATTACGCCTTGCCTGGGCGCACCAACACCGCCATTGGACAGGTCATGACTGGAAACACGTTGCCTGGTCTGAAGAGTCACGTTTCCAATTGTATCGGTTGGATGGACGTGTACGGGTATGGAGACATCCTCATGAATTAATGGAACCTATAGATTAACAGGGGACTTTTCAAGCTGATGGAGGCTCTGTCATTGTATGGGGCGTCTGCAGTTGGCGTTAAGTGGGACCCCTGATACGTATAGATACGACTCTGACCGGTGACAGATACGTAAGCATCCTGTACGTTCACCTGCATCCATTCATGTCCATTGTGTATTCCGATGGACGTGGACAATTCCAACAGGTCAATGCGACACCCCACACGTCGAGAGTAGNGTCACGTTTCCAATTGTATCGGTTGGATGGACGTGTACGGGTATGGAGACATCCTCATGAATTAATGGAACCTATATATTAACAGGGGACTTTTCAAGCTGATGGAGGCTCTGTCATTGTATGGGGCGTCTGCAGTTGGCGTTAAGTGGGACCCCTGATACGTATAGATACGACTCTGACAGGTGACAGATACGTAAGCATCCTGTACGTTCACCTGCATCCATTCATGTCCATTGTGTATTCCGATGGACGTGGACAATTCCAACAGGTCAATGCGACACCCCACACGTCGAGAGTTGCTACCGAGTGGTTCCAGGAACACTCTTCTGACTTTGGACACTTCCTTTGGCCACCTAAATCACCAGACATTAACANGCTACCGAGTGGTTCCAGGAACACTCTTCTGACTTTGGACACTTCCTTTGGCCACCTAAATCACCAGACATTAACATTATTGATCCTATCTGTGATGCCTTGCAACGTGCTGTTCAGAAGAGATCTCCACCGCCTCGCACTTCTATGGATTTGTGGACTGCCTTTCAGGACTCATGGTGTGAATTGCATCCTGCATACCTTTAGACATAAGTGGTGTCAATGCCACTTCGTCTTGCGGCACTCCTTAATGCTGGCGGGGGCCCTACACGATATTAGGCAGGTGTACCACTTTGTTTGGCTCTTCAGTATGATACAGGAAGACAATACATTAAGAAGTCATGCTATTACAGAGGAACAACTAGGCCTCGACAGGCACTAGCGCGCATTATATTTTGCTTCCACTGAATTCTAAATCGCATAAGTCTTCCTTTTTGAACACCCAAACCAATATCGGACTTTTTAAAAAAAATTTATACTCGATTTGTTGATATNGCATAAGTCTTCCTTTTTGAACACCCAAACCAATATCGGACTTTTTAAAAAAAATTTATACTCGATTTGTTGATATTCGTTATCTGTATTTTTCTCCATACTTGAAAACTATGTTAAAAAACCATGTTAATAAGTGGGCATTAAGTGAATTGAATTAAACGAAAATAAAATAAAATAATATATATAAAATGAAAATTAAATTAAATACATTTCCTTAAATGACATTTAATGAAATCGTATATTCCACATAAAATAAAATGGATTTTACTTGAAACCTGAACAATTTAAATTAATGCCTAGTCCCTTAAGTTCTTAACTACAATATCAGTACAGCCAGAGTAAAGGAAAATTATTCCAAAATTACATGTGCCTAATAAATAAATAGTTAACATTTCAAAATATGCACATCAAAAAATTTACTATATTGTATATATTTTATATATTATAAAAATTCTGGTCATGTTTTCGTCTTTAGAATATTGTTTATAAATATCGTTTAAAATATTTACTTGATCTCTTAGACCCTTCTAACGCATCCAAATACTTCAAAACTTCCTCTTAAGAGAAGCCAAAGTATCTGCAGCTATGTGTGTCCTGTAAGGATAAGTGAAGTGCTTTGTTGCAAGTGTGTGTTGTTCAAGCTCTACAATAAAAAAACAGGTGTTGACACATAGAGTCCCAGTAACGTATTTTTGCGAGACATGGGCGAAAGACTTGCGGACTGTCTATATCAAGTCCACGATCAATGTGACAAAAATTACTCTGCTTTCCAATGTCTTTTTCAATGTAAACTGTGTATATTGCACTTGAGAATCTTGAACATTTTTAATCAAGGATCGAATAATCGGCGCTTATAAACAGTNGTAAACTGTGTATATTGCACTTGAGAATCTTGAACATTTTTAATCAAGGATCGAATAATCGGCGCTTATAAACAGTCGATTCTTGTGTTCATTTGAATCCAGTCTGCTTAAAAAGAAAACAATGTATTTCTCTTCTGTCGGTACAAGTAAGACAACAAGAATATGAATCATCAGTTCATTCACAGATAATTTGGCTGTGCCTACCAGCGTGCTCAGTTCCATAATATACTGAAGCAAGCAACTGATATTTGAATAAAATTTTTTTAAATGTACTACACAAGTTTGATTTTTTAATAGCGATTTCCTTAGTAGAGTAAATTCAAACGTAATAATACATCAGTACCAAGTGAATAAAGGTGTTCGGATCACGAAAATAAATATGTTGGTTATAAATTTGAAGTTTAAAATTTAGTACTTGAAGGCGTTGCTTAAAATGGTTAAATATGTATTTCATTTTAATACATGTAATAAGCCAGAACAAGATCCCTGAATTAATGAATGTCGATTTTTGTATAATATAATTATATAACTCTTAACGCCACAATCAGTACAGTGTTTTCTGCCCTGTGAAGGGAGGGGCTTCTTGTCTTTAAGAATCACTACTTGGCAGTAAGAGGCGCAAGGTGGTTGTGTAACACATCTGTCTCATTACACCGGATCGCATCATCTTACGTGGAAATTGTTGCGGAATGAAGATTACTGTTGGTCCATTGGCATGATGCGGTGCCATATACTGTAGGCNTACACCGGATCGCATCATCTTACGTGGAAATTGTTGCGGAATGAAGATTACTGTTGGTCCATTGGCATGATGCGGTGCCATATACTGTAGGCCTCTTTGTTGTGCAAAGTAAAACTCAATTTCCTTCTCATCCCAGTAACCATACGAAACAGCAGGTGTGTTTTCAGCTGGGCAATGCTTCTAACGGTGTGTCCACAGAGAACACNGTAAACTGTGTATATTGCACTTGAGAATCTTGAACATTTTTAATCAAGGATCGAATAATCGGCGCTTATAAACAGCCGATTCTTGTGTTCATTTGAATCCAGTCTGCTTAAAAAGAAAACAAAGTATTTCTCTTATGTCGGTACAAGTAAGACAACAAGAATATGAATCATCAGTTCATTCACAGATAATTTGGCTGTGCCTACCAGCGTGCTCAGTTCCATAATATACTGAAGCAAGCAACTGATATTTGAATAAAAATTTTTTTAATGTACTACACAAGTTTGATTTATTAATAGCGATTTCCTTAGTAGAGTAAATTCAAACGTAATAATACATCAGTACCAAGTGAATAAAGGTGTTCGGATCACGAAAATAAATATGTTGGTTATAAATTTGAAGTTTAAAATTTAGTACTTGAAGGCGTTGCTTAAAATGGTTAAATATGTATTTCATTTTAATACATGTAATAAGCCAGAACAAGATCCCTGAATTAATGAATGTCGATTTTTGTATAATATAATTATATAACTCTTAACGCCACAATCAGTACAGTGTTTTCTGTCCATGTGAAGGAAAGGGCTTCTTGTCTTTAAGAATCACTACTTGGCAGTAAGAGGCGCAAGGTGGTTGTGTAACACATCTGTCTCATCACACCGGATCGCATCGTCTTACGTGGTAATTGTTGCGGAATGAAGATTACTGTTGTTCCATTGGCATAGTGCGGTGCTATTTTACTGTAGGCCTCTTTGTTGTGCAAAGTAAAACTCAATTTCCTTTTTATCCCAGTAACCATACGAAACAGCAGGTGTGTTTTCAGCTGGGCAATGCTTCTAACGGTGTGTCCACAGAGAACACATGTAGGCACTGTGCAACTCTCTTCCACGCGCCACTTTAAATTGCGTGCTGAATTCTACACATGTCGAGACGTCTGTCATGAATTTACAATCTTACAGACATTATATATCAATAAGCATGCATCACACGACATAAAATCTAATCGTTCTTTGAAACCTCTACAACTTTCTTCCATTTGTTGTATACTTTATCAATGTATGATATATTGCCATATTAACTTTTAAAATCTTATATATATTTCACAACTGGGCAAGACGATACTTTAAATAACAAATATAGAATATTAGTCCAAATGAATGTGTAGTGTTTTTTCTTAACCTGATACTTGCAAATGTAAGTATGTTTTATTGATATATTTAAGTAATAAAAAAACCTCAAAGTCAGAAATTCACATTCGTAAAGTATGGAGGTAGGTTACCATGTTCTTTCACATAACTGGAGTGGTTAGTTTGTCGTGAGAAGAACGCGTCTGCATATTAACATTGGTTTATTTCACAAAAAAAAAACATATAACAGGTCCAACAATAAAAAATTACTCTACACTCATGAACAACGGTTGGCAAAATAATTTTTATATTCCACTTCTGATTTCTACCTTTGTTTTCATATTTCTTCTGACATTTATGTAGAGACATATATTTTGAGGGAAAAGTTATTTCATACATTTTTTTTTTAATTATTTCCCTTAAACTTTAGCCCTACATGTGCTTGTCTTTGAAGGGTGTCTTAAAGATGACGTATAGAGCAGTAAAGCTTCTGGAAATGGGTTCACCTCATGGGAAATCCTAGAAACGTTGCCCTTTACACTTATCCAATACCTATATTACGAACGATATATTAATTATTTTTATGAGAATATCTGGATATTAATAAAGACATAAATAAATTTAGTTTTGTAAAAGTGATAGCATATAGTTAGGATTGGAAATTAAATTTTTTTTTATTAAATTTCTATTATCTTGTTTGTGCTTTTAAACAATTGTAGATTCACAATTTACAAGCTAAAAATGAAAGAGATACCAACGAATTTGAACAGAGCTTCAAGAATAAATGTTACCTAGAATTTGCATGTTACTCAAAATATAACGAGTTTACCGTTTACTTATGGCGTGTTTTTCATTTTATTATATATTATGCGAAATATAATAATTAATATGTGACAGTCAGGAATTTTCTCTTTAACTTTTAAATTTTACTTTTTATATTCTCAAATAGAAAAGAAAGCAGTGCCATAAACGTACTTTATAAAGAAACTTCGATACTTCAGCATCAAAATTACAATGTTTTTACTAGCATAAAAATTTTTCCACAAACACTATGAAATTAATTATTATCAGTTTAACAGTTTTGTAAATTTAATTAGTAGACACAGTAGTTTAAACGCCATGTGGTAATTGTAAATTAATACTTGGCACTCTTCCATTGCCCCATATTTACTGTATGGTTTGTACTCTTGTAGTGTCAAAGCACTAAAAAGTTAATTTCGTTTTACGTTTAGACCAAATGACGGGTAGTAATTATAAAAAAATTTAGGTTAATTCAATCGGAACTATAAATTGTTTTGGTGGGCAGAATTTGCTGCATTTGCTCTTGAGGAAAAACAGCCTGGCTAAACTATTTGTTAATTACAACAATGCAGCTGTGAAGAATTGAATGGCGTTGAAATTCCCTCGGCGATCTCTATGTCAAAGGCTATATCAATATGTGCAAAAATAATTTGGCCGCTTTAAATAGTTTTCAACCTGTTCCAACGAAATACATGAAAGTTTTAATATGAATTTTATTCCTTTTAATCAATATAAATATGCGAGTTATAATAAAATAGTTAAATTGTATTTCCTGTGTAAAATTTGCAGGTTGGTGATTTACAAAGACTACTGGACGATAAGACTTCTGAAAACGAGGGTAACGTGGATAAGGTATGTTATACATCTGCTAAACAGCGCCCGAGAGGCAGAAATACTTCTTTAAGATAAAGTTAAGAGTCATGTCTCCCTTTAAGTTAAGAGAATACCTGTCCAGGAAAATGGCGACTACCAATATTTAAGGCGGAAAAGTCACCGACATTTCGGATAAAGGGAATTTTCTCAGCTATCTGCATTACAAGGTTTTTATTAGGCTTACTGATCAACAGGATATTGCGCAAAGTTTAGATTATTTTCTAAAGTCGCTGTTACTTGGTCTCTGTAACATATGGGATTGCAGGCAATAATAAATCACGATTTCCTGGAAGTTATAAATAAATTATCTCAATATCGATAATAACGATGTAACAATACGCTAAACTATAAAAAATCTATATGCTATGCCGTGCCACTAAGATCATTATATAATTAAAAGTAAACCTACGGCAGTATTTGTTTAATCCAAGCTTAATGGGACCTAGCCCACTTAATTTTTACTCTAAATATATATATATATATATATATATAAATATATTTATTTACATACATCCNTAATTAAACGGGCGCAGTAATATTGGGTGGTGGTACGTATAATACAAATGTTGTGAAACAATCTGTCATACTATGAAAAAAAATTGTAATTTTTACTTAGAAAATGTTTGTAATTTTTAAATATGCTTGTTACAGCTCAAAGTTTTTTCTTGTAAATCTTCTCATTTGAAAACTACAAATACCGTGTTTGGAATAGACGTAAAGAAAACTATGGGTGATATAAAGTGTTGTTGCGTGAAAAAATAACTGTATTTCGAATTTAAAAAACCCAAAATACCCAAAAAAAAAAAAAAACTAAAAGGTTCATAATAAAACGTCAATTTCAATAAATCGTTGACCGTATTACACATTAACTTTTCATGTTTCCTAGCTACAAGGAACTCTTAAAATATAATACAGTAAATTGTTATGTGTCTTAAGGAAATATAGTTCATGCAGTTAACAAGGAAGTAGAAGAATAATTAATTAAATACAACCAATTAATTAATGAGGAACATTACTGATTCAAATAGCAATAATTACAGCGTATTGTAGTTAGTGGGACTAGGGATCGAGGTAGGTGTGAAGGACAATCTGTTATGGGAGGACAAGGATATAAGGGGCTCCGGGCTCGCTCTCTCACCCTAGTGTAAGACACTTACCACCAATCGCCGCTCGGAGACGCCGTTCAGGGAGGACCGACGCCGACTGACACCCCGGCCCGTAGCCGCCGTCTCCACCACACTCCTCCTTCACACCCACCTTCTCCGATATCCTTGATTCCTATTGGCTCTCCCTTGTATCCTGGACGGAGTTACTGACGTTAGATGTTAGTGAAATTGCTTCAACCCCACTGTGTTAGCCAGACCCAGATATTGTACGTATTTCTGCAGATTCCTGCATTCTTAGTTGCTGCATTCGAGTCGCCATTGTTTGCGAATATTGATTTAATAATAGTAGTGGGCCGTATTCCTGCCTTACCGAGTCTCACTTCTTGGGTGGTAACCGTATCAAAATGTTTTCATCTTAAAGAAATATCTTCCTTATTTAAAGAAAAAGTTATAAATTAAGTTGCAAATTTTCAATAGAAACGTTAATTTTCTGGTTAACATTTTTTACATACTTGCAAGTATAATTAATATAAAAATTAAGACTTCTGACGCAAGTTATGTTGGTCTCGTGGCTAAGATTGTAGATAAGTTAGACAATGGGTGTGGGTTCTGAGTAATCTCATCTGCAGCCTGGTATTTTTTAAAATTTTGCATGGGTTATAAACCTCATGTAAGTAAAGATAAGTATTTTTAATATTATATTTTGTTAATCTATTACTTATATATTGCATTATACGAGATGTGTATCTTCGTGGCATCCAGAGGGGTTGATAGAGTGCAAGAATGCCAGCCAGCATCAGAAGTCTCCTGGGCATGATGGAGTTGTACAAAGTTTGTCGCTAAAATGAACACCGATAATACGTGATTTAGCTCTCGCTTCTCACCTTTCGAAAATTTATCGTTCCTATGTCTATGTGATACACTGGCATGTGGGCTGAAACATTGCCACAGTGCGTATATGTGTCTGCAGGTTAATAATGAACTGCAACTATTTTAGAATAGCCATTTATCTCTGTTGTTATGACGTGTACTCTGTAATATAAAAAAATTATATAAGAGGAATAGAATATATTAATTTTGATTTCAATTGTCAGGTTTTTTGGTTTGTGAACATAGATGTTTCCTCTGAAAATTCAAGATTAATACAACTTAAATTATTAGGTTTTTTCACAGTATAATATCGCTTTGATTCGGAAATATAGACATGTATCACTTTTCGGAGCATGAAGTGTATTGTCTTAGATTTGTTACTTGGCAATTTTTTCCCCTATTTCTGTAATGTGTGGCCTGTTTTATCTCAACATAATTTGGTTTCATCCGCATGCGTGTGTGTATATACTTAACTGTATATATTTTCATATAAAATGTATATATATGTATATGTATTCTTAAAATTGGTGCAATATTGCCTTATGTTTTCCTATTGCAACATGGGTTAAATATTTTATTTATGAAAGGAGGTATACACTCGTATTTGCGTATGTGAGCGGGTTGATAATTCTGTTAGATATCCCCCCCAATGTTTCAATATGTGTGTCATTGTGGGTCTTTAAGTTTCATTTATGGGCCTTCATGTGTTATTTATATGTCATTAGGTGTCACATATGGGTCATCGTGATCATTTATTAGTAATGTATGAGTCATTATGGGTCATTATGTGTCATTGTGGGACATTTATGGCATGTGTCGTGCTAAGTGCGTTGCTAAGTGCAGTGATAGGTGAGGTGCTAATTGCGGTTCTATGTCCGATGCTAAGATCCTGCATGCTGTTGGCCAGCTGCAATCACGTGGCAACTATGTGATTGGCTGGTCGATGTCCACACAATGTCCTATTGCCATAATATGATTGGTACAATGTCATCATGATGTCATAGCGTTTGCTAATGAGTATATTATAAGGAGTTGGGTATAAGCTGAGAAGTTAGTTTGACAGTGGTTGACGTGCAATGTGGATCGTCTCGGCTGGCTTTTGCGGCTTCGCGTTTGAGTCAAAATCTTATTCGGCATCTGTGATGTCTTCGGATATTACAAACCTAATGGGGTCTATGGACGTGCCATCGACTTCTTCGCACCTGTTACCGACAAAATTATCGACTTCTTCGGGAGTAATACCAGCAGTTGCATCGTCTTCATCGAGCGGCATGCTTAAAGTAGAATCGCCATCGACTTATTCAGGTATGAAGCCGAAAGAACATTTGTCTCTTCGGATGGGTCACTTACAGCAGTGTCACCATATACTTCTTCGGGAATGTCATCGACTTCTTCGGAAGCATCACCTAAAGGAGTATCGACATCGATGACTTCGTCAAGACTTCGTTGTTGTTACTGTGACAAGAATTACCTACAGCCAAAGTGCAAGGAATCACGAAAGAACCACTTCAGTGAAGGGTCCTTCCTGTGTTATACAACAATGTGTTAAGTGCCAACATCTGTTCAAACGAAGTGATAAGCTGAAGAGACTTAACAAGAACTATAAAGGAAGAGTTCCTGAATCTAAGAAATGTCCTACACTAGCAATTAGTGATACCATATCGAATAGATTCTACCTAAAATAATATTCATTCAAGGGCAAAATGTAATGTTTGGCTGTAGTGTACCTATGAAAAGCCTCATTCTTTGTATGAATAAATCAGCCGTCGGGCATTCAAGACTGCAAATGAACCATTATACAACGTTCATTGCATTCCAGAGGCTGTAGAGGCCTTAAAAGAAAAACTATGTGTTCTTGGTGGATGCTTGGTAGCATAAGACTGTATCCAGCTGTGTATAAGCAGATTATATCAATTATGTGAAAAGTGTTAATGTTGCTGGAAAGACATTGCATGTATTGTATGGAGAACGTCGAGATTTTTTTTAATGTTTTTAGTTTGTTGTACAAAAAAAATATGTTTTCAATGAATAAACAAAAGTGTTTCATTTCTTGCTAGTGCTGATATACCTTAGCCTAGCATGACTACTTTACCTGATTTGGAAATAAAGTTGCTTTGGCTTTCAGATCTGTCACTTCAATCTGATACTGTTAATTATCATGATAATAATAAATTCATAAAATGTTGTGGACAAAATTAGGTGATTTGAAAGTTAATTCCTCAAGATTTCTTGTGTAGGCCAATCACTGAATGTGTATAGTCATTAATAATATAGCAAAGGTATATTCTATAGCATACATAAAAGAGCATAATAATATCGTAATACATTCTAAGCAGGTTAGACGTAGCAGTCTTGGAAGTAAGCTGTTGAAGTATTAGACATTTTTTTTACTCTTAGACATGGAGAGGGGAGGGTGAAGGCTGAGTCGAGCCTGGCGAGACATACTTCAGTACACTATATAGCGAAGAGAGGTCCTACATAAATATCTACATGCCCGGTCCTGCTCTAATATACCACAGTTATTTTTCCAGAAAACAGAAATTCCGAACTAAATGGAAAATATTGATAGTCAATGGTTGCAGAAGTGATGTAATCAAATATGGTGGTTTAAGGGGACCGAGTATTCAGTAGGCTACTAAATTGTGGTGGAATTGTAGAGCATGAATAAGATCTAATATAACGGTCTATCACCAAATCAAGTAGGAATGATAGGGAATCAATGGAACCCAACTAAAAAAAACTAATTCAAAGATTGATAAAATTGCATGAGAGAGCATGAGAGAATGTTTGTTTCGCCAGTCTCTCTGGTATTTTAAAGAAATTAAATCATAGATGACTGACATGGAATAATAGAGCATAAGTATGTAGGAAACATGGTTACGATGTTATGAAAAATGGTTGTACTGATGGAAACTAAGATGACCGACATGGAATAACCAAGCATGGATAAAATACAAGATGGTGGATGGAGCACAGCTAAGAAGGAATGAGTGAGCGTGATGGAAATGTGATTTGACGAATTGGAATCCTACATGGTAGTCGGTGGTAATATTGTATTTTCTCCCCGATTTTTTGGATTTGTGTCATTTGGGGATTTATGAAAATAAAAACGAACGATAAATGACAAAATTAATATGGTTGGCAGAATGAATTTGACAGAATGATCAACGGCGAGGGGGGTCGAAGCCTGTTGACTAATTAACCAATTAGAAACATTGTTGTCGGGTTGAATGAGCATGAATAATAAACAATTAAAACCCTTTTTGGAAAAGGAGGGGGGTGGGGGGTATAGTGAAGTGAGCACAAGTAATCAATCAATAAGAAACTTAGGTAGAGGGAGTGGAGGGGAACCAACTAATTAACCAATGAGAAATATTGGTGAGGGTCAGTTGCCTACTGGATGTGGTGCTGAGTAAACCTTCGGAAATGTAATGTTTTTAAAAAAATATTTTATAATAATTTTTTATAATTATTTATAATGTAGGAAATATTTTTTTTTGGGGTATTGTGTGTTTTTTGGGTTGAAGTTTGTAATGACGCAATATTCATAATTTTTCGGGACTTGGGTGTAAAATTCTTTCGGGTGTATGAAGCTCGGGAAAGCTTCGTAATATTTTTATCAGGTTTCAAATTTAAAGCCGTGGTGGCTAGTTTCCCGTTTTGTTGTCCAGCAGACGTGTGCATTTGTAGGTTATCGGGCGGACGTCTGCTGGTTACGTTTTATCAGGAGTCCTGGTTACAGTTTTCGTTTCGAACTTGGGAGTTGTGTGAAAGCGCCAGCATTAAGTAGATTAGTTCGTTTCTGTTAACAGCGACGTCGACAAGTTTTTGTTGTACGAAGTTCGTTTCTGTTGAGGGCGCTGCAGACGATAACGTGTTGAGAGCGGGACACGCTCAGTTTGTGATGACGCTGCTGCCAGATGCAGGATGCCGGGCGCTTATCGCCGGAGAGGGGGGTGCGAGACAACACAAAAGGGCATCTGTCGCCCTGAGAGGGGTCTTGGTAGAACAGTCAAGAGTAGAGAGCAGTCTTCTTCAGTCGTCAGAGAGAGATACTTCGAGGCAGTCGCCCGTGAGGGCAGGTCAGAAGAGTAGTCGTCGTGGTACAATGATAGCGTAGATCGCATCAGGTGTGACGTGAACCCCCACATCGGCCACTAGACGGTATTATATCATTTCTAAGCCAGTGTGGGAGGTAGTAGCAGATATTCTTTATTCGGGCAAATAATCATGAGACGTTAATAAACGGAAACCACTGTGGCGCTGTTTTCTGTACTTTTTTATTTATCGGTAAGGTTCGTACTCTGCAAATTGGACTTCTGTGAACTGTCAACTGCAATAGTTAAATAAATATATATATATAACTTGGAATTTGAACTTTCTTTCATAATTACACGGTGTCCATTCTATGAGCCTCGTGTATTCTACCCCTGAGCAAGCCGAGGCAAGTAAACAGTCTGTAGTGTACGCGGCTGAACGTTACAAGATGGCGCCCGTCCAAACTGGGAGGCATTATGCAATAATATTCTAAATAACGTAACGAGACGTTCATTACAAGTTCATACAGGGTTACATATCAAGGTCAAAGGTCAAGTTCAATGTTGCTTATATTCAATTTGGTAGTTGGGTGACATCATATTATGGAGACTGGTCGTTTCCAGTCTCTGTTCCCCTCTAAACCAAAACATTCAAAACTTCTGTTTTTTATAAATTTTTTAATAAATGTTAAATTAAAATTTTTATATTTTTGAAATAATACTTGGCAAAATTCATAATTTTTTGATAATTTTTAGAACAATTTTGCGAATTTTTGAGTTTAGAGTCATTCAAGGTCTAGGTATTGGGTCAAGGTCATCTGGATTGAAGGTGGCAGTCGGGTTATGTCAGTGTAATTTATACTTCGGTTAAAATCTTTTCGAATTCATTCAATTATTTGGAAATTTTTGGAGTTTTTGGGTTTTCAAGTTAAATGTGACTGGGGTCAATGTCAAGGTCACTGACATCCAATATGGCAGACGAGGTGGACACTAGCAAACCTTTCGAGGGCCGGTCGTGTCGAACCCTGGCACTTCTACATAATTATCTTTAAATAATTTCTAAAGATATGTTTTTAATTTAATTTAAGTTGTTTAAATTTTTTTGAAATTTGTTAAAGTGTTTAAGATTTTGTTTTTTTAGATTATTCGAATTTTTTCAGTTTCAAGGTTTTACAAGGTTATGGACACAGTGTCAATGTCATAGGTCTCAAGGTAATTGGTAAAATCGAGAACCCTAACCGCTTCCAATTGCTTGTTTTTGCAAAAATGGGCTCGTTTTTTTGCAAATAAGGGGCTCGGTATTTCTTGAAGGAAAAACGGGAAATTTTAAGGGAAGAAAAATATAAAATGCAAAAATTTGCAGATTTATAGAAAAAAAACTAAATCTTTGAGAGAGAAAGGGGAAAAAAGGTATATTCAAGATTGCGTCGGCCGGCTCCTAGCTCATACGCCAGTCGCCGTTGCCCCAGACTCATCATAATCATACTACTGTAATGCTATAAGAAAATTAAATAAGCTGCGTAGCCTAGTGATAAGTTGATGTACGTCCTATGGATATGACAGTGACACCCGGTTCTTAAACATCTTTAACAAACGTTCTTCAAAAATTTCTATCTAGTAAAATCACTATTCTTTGAACTTACCAATAATTACCAAAACAATTGCTTTGTTGAACAGAGAACAATATAATATGCTTAATTCCTGATGTATGTCTAAATATGTTGGAATATTTTTTAAACTATGTGTTTATTGGGAGGGACATATATTTTGGCAACCATCAGATTTCATGACCTCGTTTTCTTTGATTAATATAATATTTTGAAGTGCTAAAGAAGAATACGTTAAAGATAACATAAAAATGCAGTTATTGTAGTGGCAGTAAGAGTAACAGATGCAGTATAACTCTCAGTCATCTGCTTCTCTATACTAAAGCTGGTGTAGTCAAATGTCACTTATCAGCACAACACGTACACTGGTGAGATGCTGACAAGCTTGGCGTCATGCTGGCATAGTAAGAGTGTGACATGTTAACTACGTATATACTGCTACTCTATACTACAGCTGGTGTAGTCAAATGTCACTTACCAGCACAACACGTACACTGGTGAGATGCTGACAAGCTTGGCGTCATGCTGGCGTAGTAAGAGTGTGACATGTTAACTACGTATATACTGTATACGTGTGCCGCAGGTGCAGGACCTGGGCAGGAATCTTGATGAGTCACGCCGGTACTCAGAGAAGCTGGAGCAGTTGGTCCAACAACTCAACAACACAGTAAGTATACTTTTTGTCAGTGAAGTTGGCTACACTCACACCTAGTCTTAGGTATCCTAAACATCTTAACGTAACTTTGCAGTTATGTAAATACTTTCGGATTCATAGCTACCCCATCATTTAAAAATTATAGAGTGTTATACAGTTCTTAATTTGTTACGTATATATAGGGCCTATTTATTTCAAATACATTAAAATGTTAATGCTACGTGTGTGCAGTATACTAATATGTTTATGTTGTCCACAGTAAAGTGATCACTTTAAAGCCCATATTTACTTTTTTCCTATCAGTCATTTTCGATACTTCTACCATTATTTAAATAAATATCGCCATATAAGTAATGCATACAGTGTATACATTTCACCGGTCTTGAAAGTTAACGTATATGGCAGCAATAAAATAAATTTACTGACAATTATTCCAAATGAGTGGGCTTCAAATGGTGCTCACTTAACCCTGAATAGCATGTAGTTGGCATTAATTTGCACATTTTCATATGTGGATAACGGATACTGTTTACTTATAGTTTATAATTTTTCGCTTTAAAAATATATATCTATAATATATAACGTAATGATTAAATACGTATATTGCAGTTCATTACAAAATTATTCTTAATTAATTTAAATATCCGACACACGCAAAATACGGTATATTTAACTGACTGAAAAATTCGGGATGGCTGAAAGTAACAATAATTTTTGGTCAACTAAGCGATAAATATAAAATAATCTGCACTTTTAAATGCTTTCAGATATTTTTAAACCATTGGAATATTATAATTATTATGATTATTTTGCATATACCTGGACTACACAGTTATTATCCTCTGGTATTCAGAGGGACACTAATAGAGCGATTATTTTCATATTATTGATATACACTTGGCGCAAGTGTTAAATTTTGGTTTCATAATTTATACATTTTCGAAATATTGTCAAAATTATTATCAATCCACATCTTGACTGACGGGCTTGAGGTAAGGTGCGGTCGTGGCAGTAACAGACGTGTGTCTGTGCCACAGAGTAGAGAAGTACACAGAGGCTAAACTATGTGGCGTTTGCTTTTGTGTGGGCGTAGCCTCTCGCTGATTGTCTGCACGAGGCTCTGGAAACGTGTGATNCAGGCTCTGGAAACATGTGATTGGTTACTGCATGTTGCGATAGGTCACCTATTGGCTAGGCTGCTGACTAAGAAGTAAGTTACCAGGCGCTGATTGGTGGAAAGCGTTCAGAANCAGCGTGCGGAAATGTTACTGGACTTTGACGCCATTTTGCTGGTGTGTGCGCTTGCATTTCTTGGAATAACAAACTGTTTCTCCTCTGTATTCTTTAATGCTCCATGTGCGTGAACATTGCGTTATGCATCTTAGCTTCACTCAACTCTGAACTGGAAAGCTAGGAGTCGGGTGAGGTTCCTGTATAATACGCCCTGCTACTGCATGTTTTGAAAACCTTCTATTATTTATCCCTGGTTTCGCAGTAGTATCACATATTTCGGTACTTCTCATAGCAATAATTTTTCTAGATGTCAAAATAATGTTTTTCTAATATGACATTAACCACAATACAGTTAAAATGCAAAATAATGGAAACATCTTGTGCCACATTTGTTTCCGTAGTATTATTATAAAGATTTTGACAATCAAATTTCCTTCGAGAAAAATTTGAAAAGTAGATGTTTTTTGACTTGGCTAAAATTTGGGAAGCTTTGCTACAAAGTTCTGAAGTACGACACTTTGTGCGCACATAATTAGGGCATTACATCTATCTATTAAATTTTGAATATTATTATAAAATATTAATTTATTTACGAAACACATTAATTATTTCCCGCAGTGATAATAAAAATAATTTTTAGTTGGATCCAAATAATATATGTGGGAACCACTATGAAATTCGACAAAATGTACAGATTAAAATCAAAATGTTCACTTATCTCTTAGTTCTAAGTTTGAATGTTAGTTACCCACTTACTTTGATTTTCATTGTGGGTTTTCATGGAACCTTAACACAAAATTATCAAGAAATAGTTAATATAGTGGATAACTTTGGTCACTTTTAGATATTTTAACCTTTTTAACAAAGCTGGAAATATTGTACGAGTGTACAGACATGTTAGCAGCAGTAACAATTTTCTTCGTAGCATTTGTTTAGTAATGTAGTTTTTAAGTTGCTACATACATAAACTCAATATTGAAAATCTTAGTGGTAGTAAAACGCAATAAAAATTTCCAGGAATAATAACAAAACAATTCAGACTAATTATACTTTCTTAATGTATTGTATATAATATATGCTTTATTATAAATAACTAATCACTAATATTTCAGAGATTTGTCACACCCTAGATTAAATAAGTTAGATGCCAGTACAACATATTTCCTGGTTTTTTATTATACTGAATATTTTCAGAATTGAGTAACTATAAATTAAAAAAAATTGTATTTCTCTACAGAGCGCAATATTGAGAATTTTAATTATCAAATTGATACATAACTAGGGATTGCAATCCGGCGTCATTTGAAATCCGACCGTATCCGACCGGATTCCCATAGATTCGGCCGGATCCGGCCTGGGCCGACCGGATTGATGAAATCAGGATGATTTTCCCTTTTCGGTCCGCCGAAATGAACTTTTATGAGTTAATCGAGTGTATTGTACTAATGGGAAATTTATGAAAAAAAGACATATATAAAATCAACTTTATTTCCGATGTTAAAATTAGACAACCAGCAAACAATTAAAATGTAGTACAGTGTAGGTATCTAGTTAAATTTTAACGACACATAACGTGTGGTTCAGTCTTCCTAGATTTCACTTTCACAGATAGATACATTTTAGTAAGTAACTTTATAAAATCTAACATAATTAACCTTACGTAATTTACTGAGATCACAATAATTAGGTATTTGAGAATGCTACCAAGTCTCATTCTTATATTTATGACCGAAAAAAGTATCGTAGAAAACAAATAGTGTTAATTGTGTCATATGCCAGTCGACTTTTAATGGAGCTGCAAATATAGCCTGCGACCGAAAAGGCCCTTTCGGCTTTTACACTTATCGGCTTTATTGTCAGCAAATAATCATCAATAGCAGACAAGTATTCTCCTCGAACTCTTTCATTTTCAAATGAAGTCATTTCCTTTTTCAATACTTTATCAAAATCTTTCTCTTTTTTAGTGTGTATGGTATAAAACGTCGTTTCTTGCTGGATTTGTAATTGTGATTCTTCCTCTAATTTCCTCCTCACAAATAATTTCAGCTGAATCAGTTTGTGATGTGGATGGTTTAGGAAATTAATTAGAATTCGGACGTTTTAATTGGCTACTTTCTGAACTTAGATCAATGCAATGCTTGGTTCTCAAATGTCTTTTTAAACCTTTATAAGAACATTTACTTATTTTTAGTATGTTACAGCACAATGTGCATTTCGCGTTCATAGAGTTGTCTTTTTGCATTTTTTTTAAATAATGCCATACAGTTTTCTCACTGTTCCCACCATAGTCCCCCTCATTTTGTCTTGGTTTTGAAAGTGACATGTTTTGAAACTTTTGTCAACAAGGCTAGTAGTACGAGTAGTACCTCTGTAACAAACAAAATAAAACATATTTAATTACAATTTTAATTCAAATTTTCGTTCATTTACGTAACTCAACTCAATTCATTTCTAATAACTCAGACGATTTGTGTGAGGAATCTGGCATTATTTATTTATTTAATAATGTTTTATATCATTCTCACACTCATAAGTGGAACTGGTGGAACGTAACGTAAAAATAATTCATTTAACAATTGAGCAAAAACATTGTCTATTTAAATAAAACACTTTTTAGCGTATACTCTAGCGGTTTATTTCTCATTTTATCCTTAAACTTAAATCATTAGTGCTGGCGTAAATACCAGAAAAAAATGTATATTTACTTACATTTGGACGAAGCAGCGCGACATAAGTTGACTGGAGCGAGTGGAATACTGAGGACTGAGCACGTGGCGTGGAGGGGCGACTCGGCGTCGAACCACGCACGCACACGCACCACGCATACTAACTGCCTACTCACGCAGCAGCGCCGTTATCTTGCCAGAAATTGCTATCACCGGATCCGGTAAACGTTTAGTGATGCCGGATCCGCCGGAATACCGGATCCCATTTTCCGGATTGCAATCCCTATACATAACTGATAGTTTTCCCATATTTCGATTAGACACTGAACATTGAACATAGTTTAAACAGAAAAGTGCAAATTGCGTGGTGTATTTTACATGTTTCACTGTGTGTGCTTTTAGCTGGAGAGTAAGAAGAAGGATGTGCCTGGGTGTGCGGAACAACCTTCGCAGAAGATTAAAAACCTGGTAATGCTGCGTGTTAAATGACATAACCTATGGCCCTTAGCTTTATGGAGTCGCATAATGGTACTGAGGCAGTGATATATGTTATTGTCATAAATAGTAATTACTACAGCCTACAGTATATCTATACCAACGAAGGTGATGCTCACTGATGTCGAATTACACATATCGTCATTTAGCGCAAAACCGATTTGCAATAATTGAAATCTTTTCAAAAAGCTACAGTCCTAATAGTAACAAGCAAATTTTTACCAATTTTTTGAAACATTAATTATGCTAACAATTTTTTTTTCATTAGAGATCTTGTGCTCTATCTTATATCTAGGCAAAAAGATACCTCCCGAGGACCAACCAAAATTTTAAAGCTAACAAGTTTATGTGTTCACAAATTTACAAATGTTTACACAAATAGTTAAACTGCTATTTTCCTGCCTTAATATGCATTCACATCAAAATCTTAAAAAGAAAATAAAAAAAAAATGCTTAAAATTTTTATTCATTGAACGGACATAGGGACTTTCTAAGCGAAGAGAATAAGAAGTCCTGACATCCGATGATAAATTCATAGGTTTACAATCAAATACTATAACAAAAACCTTTTTGTAATAGTATAGATTGTTAGCGCACTAGTCATAAGGACTCATGAAGATAATTTCAATTCAGATAACACACCACTGCCGCAGAATATACTGCCTATTGTTTCGTTGATTGCGATTATTATAACACCATTAATTCTACTTGTAAGGATATGCAAAAAATTCAAACCTATTATTAAAGAGTAAACAGAATTTTCCAGTATAAGACTACGGGATTTTTGACGACCAAATTACACAGAACTGCGATGAGTTATAGCGATTTGTATAACTTTGTAACACAGAGAGATAATGTGTGGTTAGCTGCATATATTTTCGTCGAAAACAATGCATAAAAATTCTAGGTAGATAAACGTTTCACTATATTACCATAGAGCATCTCAAACGACAAGGAACCTAATTTTATCTTTATCTAATCTTTACATAATTAAGTATATTTAAGATGGGGACTTAGACAGCTTTCGGCTGGTTATCAATCAGGGGATTCACACCATGACAAGATGAGACTGTATCGATAACTGACTATTTGGCCAGCTGGGACAACATAAACTTGAGAGATAATAATGAGTTACAGCTTAATCTGTGAGCAAACACGCAAGGTTTTGGGAAAACTCATCACGTGGGAATATGACACGGCAGTGAAAATAAGTTACACTATAAAATTAAATTTATTATTTTTTAATAATTTATATTAATTTATTAGTTAAGGTTATGCCAGCTTAAGTTAGGATGTATTAAGTTGTGGCATGTTACATAAGATTAAATTAGTTACGTTACAAATACCAGAAGGTTAGGTAAAGAAAGGTTTTTGAGGTTGGTTCGACTTAGTTATGTTAGCTAACGTTGTGTTTGTATGGCTTAGATTATGTTATATTAAGGTGAGTTATATGGATCTTAATTAATTTTGGTAAGCAAACATGTAATTTCAGATCAGGCGAGTTGACGTCATTTAAGGTTAGGTGTGGTCCGGTTACATTATATTAAGTTAGGTTAGTTATGTTTGATAAAGGTTAGGTGAAAGCGATCACATTGAAACTCGTATGATGCAATAAATACGCACACTAAAGTGCATTGGTGCATAAGAGCTAAAGACTCGCCAGAATAAGGCGCAGAAAACAGATGTCCTATGAGAACACCCAAATGTATACACCAAGGAGGGACAGTTAATAATTTATAGTTTTAGTCAACGATGAACATGCTGGGAACGGTTTTATTTATTTTCGTTGAGGAGCTTCTGCGAATAATTATAGGAATCATTAGGAACAGACAATCTCTGAGGACAAACAGACTTTATACTTTCACTTACTTAGTTAAGCAATTGGATTCAGGGTCACCTGTCAGAACACCAGCGTAAGGTTCAAGGGTGAGGCAAACTGGGTTTCATGAGATACGAATATCAAAAGAGCCAAGGTCGAGAACATCAGTCTTGGTTTATTGCTGGCTGCTCGCCAAGTGTTGAGAGAGCTCGTTATTTGGCAGGCATTCGTCTCTTGGGATGTTGAGCATTGTGTGTAGCTAGTCTCGGCATGGAGCTACTTTGGAGCAATGTGGACGCAGTAAAATGTGCACTTAGTGTGTGCACACTCAGCATGTTATTCAACCTATATCAGTATGATGACCACCGTAATTAAAACTGGACTATCTCTCATCGTGAAGATACACAGAGTCCACTTTCGTATAATCTTGGGTTCGAGTTTGCTGAGAAATTACCGTTTCACCACAAAATTCTTATTAGAATCACGAATTAACAATTTGCGCCATCGTAAATGTTATATAAAACCAAATGTAAGCTGTTAAATTTAATAACTAGTGTGCCAATAATCAAGACATGCAAAAAAAAATCGAGAACTCTAATGTTTGCGTAAGTGTACGTTGTAATTTTCTGCGATATTACCTTTTTGTATTCAAATGTTAAATTATTCCTAATTTCTGCCAACGTTTAAAATGCCACTTTATACTTCAAAACATCACTTCTTTTCTGTTATAATTTGTATTTTCTTTCAGACTGAAGATATATTATAAGCGGTTGTTGGACCAGTTTTAGAAATTACGAATTATTTATACTAAAGTTTAAGTTTTTATATACATACATTAGTCATAATTTATTGTTGAACTTGTACTGATGTAGCAGTCAAACAAATCAGAATAAAGAAAACAAGGAATAATTAAAAATATGTATAAAATAAAACATAATTATAGTTTTTTGCAAAAAAAAATGGATTACCCTGAAGGTGCCATCGCAGAGGCACATAAGTGGATACTGGCACAGCACATCGTAGTGAGTATACAGAACCAAGCGTGCATTGCAAGGGACCAACACTTGCAGGTTGCACTTAGTATGGTGTTGGACTACCCATAGCACGGGGACAGGTGGCGATAAGGTCGGGCATGGAGGCATACAGACGTAGGATGTCCTTCTGAGGAAGATCCTGTCCCAGATGAAGCAGATGACTCTCCAAATATGCCATAGTTGCCGCTGGCCGATGTTGCATTCCAATTTGTTCCCAAACGTTCTCGATGAGCGAGAGGTCTAGAGACCTTGTTGGCAAAGGAAGAGATACACGTGCTGTGTGAGGCCGGGCATCATGCTGCTGGAAAATGGGGTTGTGAAGATGTACCAGGAAGGGGAGCGCACATGGTCACAGAATTTCCGGGGGAGGGTTTCTTCAATCACCACCAGTGGGGTGTAGGAATCAAAGGAAATGGCACCGCACTCCATGAAACCTCTCGTGCCGCTATACATTGAAGTTTGGATCAAGGCATTGGCGAGGATATCTCCAGACTCGAATTCGATGGTCTGTATCAGGAAAATATCGGTATTCATCGCTGAACACGACTCGTTGCCAATCCGCAAGCTGCTATTTACCTCTCTCCTGGAAGATCACACATGCTAGGCGATGATCGGGTCGTGATGGTAGACGTCAGAAGGGACGCCACGACGACAAATCTGGCTCTGCTAGCAGCCTGGATATGGTATTAGTAGACACCGGCGTATCCCCAGCTGTCGTAAAATGTCCGTGGATGTTGCGCAGCGATGCGTGTGGAGTGTATACAGCTTGCCGTAGGAAGACTTGATCCTCTCTGCTGGAGTCTGCTGGTCGACTCTAACATTCTAGACGGATGTGTGTACTCTCCTGCTTCCACTGCGTCCAATACCGACTCACAGTGTAAACAGAACGGTTCGAGTGTGGAACGATGCGCCAACATGCCTTTCGGAGGCCGACAATGCTGCCTCTCGCAAACTCATCCAGCTGGGTAATGGATTGTTAAATGCACCATCGGAGCATGCTGTGTGTACTCTGAACTTGGCTCAAGCAACAAGAAGCAAACCATATTAGGACACTCTTAATTTGACGATATCATTCACATTGTGGTTACATATTTCAGATATTGCATATTGACAGAACAGTTCAATGTACGCTGTTTATGAAGATGTTCACACAACAAACATATCCAAACATATGTAGATGTTTTCTATGTAAAGTACAAATATAAAAATAAGCTTCAGGAAAATCTTTAAATGCCATAATCTAAAATACAAACTAATTGTTGTGTTAACAAATCGTACTACAGCAAACAGAAACCAATTCATTGCAAATACTCGCCGGGTATTGATATGATCCAATTTAACTGTCGGTGCAATATAGGCGAATCTTGCAATCATTTGCTATATAAATTACGTTTTCTTATTCGTGGCCCTAAATTAATTCATTTATTCATATAAAACTTACCACAGTGCTAAGTCAAATGTCCGAAAATTCCTCTTTTTTCCATATTTTGAAGAATGTGAAATAGAAACACACTATCGTTTGTTAAAAATAAAACACCAAGAAGGATACGTGTGATTGAAATGAACACTGTACCAGATATTAGGTGCACGAAAAAAAAATGTATTACAATAATAGGAGTTTACACGATCTCTGACCTCGACGTCGGGGCATGAAATCTAAGAAGGCCTGGATATGATCCTACACATGGTATGTATGAGAGTCCACAAAGCATCAACAGTTCAATGACGAACAATTCGCTGACACACCATATCCCAGACATGTTCGATGGGCGACATGACAGGCGAACGTGCTGGCCAGGGAAGCAGTGGTACCTGTCGTTAAATGAAGTAGACTTGCACATTCCTCACAACATGCGACCGGGCATTGTCCTTCTGAAATATGGCATGTAGTGTCGTCTGAATCAGGGGCGGTGCCTTGGCCTCTAAAACCTCCCTCATGTAGAGGTTGCTGTTCAGATTGTCATCAATACATAGGAGTCGATATCTCATGTTGTATCCAATCGTGCCCCAAACCATCATACTTGTCACGTGACTATTGCACTCTGAGGTGTATGTGGTTACTGAACAATGGAAGCCGAGGAAATTACATGGGTGCCACCATGCCAGCCCGCAGCAGACGGCATCAAACCATCGACGCAGACAGGTCCACACCCGTTGCAGTGCTCCAGTGTCGAGCCAACACTGAGGACGAGGCTTTACGGTCCGGTACGGCCATGCGGCCAAGATGGCGGTCATCCCTTGCTGTGGTCTTATTGCGTGGTTCAATACCCGCTCGTCGCTGCGTACGACCCTCATCTATCTACTGGTTCCACACAAGCATCACTGTTGTAGCATCATGCCCTGTACGAGTTGAAATGTCACAGTGTGACAAACCTATTTCCTGTAAACCGATCATCCTGCCCCTTCCATCTCACTGACGTGCTAATATGTCACCCTTTTACGTCAAAGAGGCATACTGGCACTACCTTTAACTTCGTTTGACGGCTATTCTCTGACTGAGATTGGCGTAACACGGACTATGTTTACATTAAGTGTACACCATCTCTCTGCAATTGCGCTGTTCTACACATCCTTGAAGTTTGGATTCATTCGGGCATTTTTTTCTGGGTGTTGCTTTTTTCACAAACAATAGTGTATATTCGTATTTATTGACTAATAAATAGATGGACAAAGAAATTTTGGATTATGTGTAAATCGGCTGTGTGATTGTAACGAATGATTTATGAAGAGGTCACCCACAAAATAAAACTTTCGGGTCTGGTGATATATATACACTGTGCTTGTAACTAAAATGGCAATATTTAGTTAAAAAATTAAGCAGAATGTAAAAAATTGGCTGACAGGAGAATGGTAACTATGGCCTCTAAAGTGTTCACTATACCATGGACAGCCTATACATTGAAAGTAATAACTTTCTATGTAATTTCAATGTCTGTATCTCAAGTAAATAATTCGTGTGGCCAATGTCAGCTCAGTCATGTTTAACACGTTCGTGCACAGTCTTTCGATCAGAAGTAGTCTTGAAACTCTCTATCTGAAGGGGAATAATTGTTTTTGAATATTTTGTTAACAGTGTATTTGCTATAATTTAGTTACAACATTTTATGAAGTAAAATTATTATTAAAAAGGAAATATTTAGAGTCCGTGAATGGTATGTCATTTGTTTAAATTTTCGCTAGAATACTCAATCCAAACAAAAGTATCTCGAAACCCATGCGGAAATATCCTATAAAACAGGGGTACTCAACTTTTTAAAGTCCATGCCCCCCTTTTAACTAATATATGTGGTCACCCCTCCCCCCTTTTATTGAAATTATTTTGTTTTACTAGAGTTGAAACAAATATATTATGTTAGCCCTAAAGTGCTGCTATAGGTTACATTAAAATTTAAGTATTTTAACATTAGCTTTATTTTTATTCGTACATTAAAAAAACTGTTTGAAAATAATATTTTGTATTTAAATACATATATAATGTTAAAAGAGTGTAATCACTAATTTATTAATTAGTTGTTATTATATTAATGATTGCCATTTTAATCATTTGTTACCCGACAAATTTAATGAGATGGCTGGGACTGTTTGTCTTTCACAAGTTTTTTTATGTTTGGTTGCAATTGTGACAATGCACATCTCAAATCATTTTGAACCTCTAGTCGTGCTCGATATTTAGATTTTATAACAGTTAGTGTAGAAAATCCTGCCTCACACAGATAGGTTGATGAATACTGCACCAATAACTTTGCAGCATCCAAACATACTTGTGTGTACACAAGAAAATAACTAAACCATAAATCTTCAAAAGTAATGTTTGGGAATTTAACCTTTGCTTGAGAATCACATTTCAGGTCGATTGTCTGTTCCTGAAGAAAAGCAGGAAGTATGTCCACATCAACTTTGAAAGGGTCTCTCACCAATTTAAACTGCCAGTTTTCTGAACAAATGTCTGGTAAATAGTCTCCTATTTCGATTTTCAAAGAAGCCAAATGTGTTAAAATCAATACCTTCAAATTATCTTTGAAATATAATTGAGCACTTTGAGTATTATAGAGAAGTTCATTGAGCCTTGGAAACGATGAAAAGTTAGGTTCTAAACTCTGAAGACAGCGTTGGCACAGAGAAAATTTTTCCACGAAAACTTTATTTGCATCATATGTCTTCAGAATATATCTCTGACCTTGTAACTTCAAGTTAGGTAAGTTGAGTGATTCGAAGAAGTCAGACAAATATGCTAGGTAAAAAATTAATTCATCTTCTGTAAACTGGATGTATAGGTCTTCTTTACTGGAACTAATCATAAATATCTCAACTTCGGATTTCAAATTGAACAGCCTAGATAGCATGTTGCCTTTAGAGAGCCAACGTACTTCTGTGTGGTACAGAAGAAGTTTGTTGGTCGCTGTTTGACTCTTGGCACAAAACCTCAAAATGTCTAGTGTTGAGAGCGCTAGATTTTACACAGTTGACTATTTTAATTGCCAAGTTCAACACAGTATTAAGTAATTCAGGCAGAGTCGTACAAGCCAGAGCCTGCCTGTGAATGATGCAGTGAGAACCTATTATGTTAGGGTTCTTTTGTTTTGCCAGTTCAATGAATCCAGATCGGCATCCTGTCATAGATTGGGCCCCATCAGTACATATCCCAATGACGTTCTCCCGAGGAAGATTATTTGCTGCCAAAAAGCCACATACGACAGAAAATACATCAACAGCCTTTGTTGTAGTTTATAGTGTTTGAGAAAACAATATTTCCTCCATGAACTGTTTCCCGTCAATAAACCTGCAGGTATAAAACCACTGAGAGTGCTTAGAAATGTCAGTTGTTTCATCGCATTGCAATGAAAAAAACGGGGATTTATTCAGGGTTTTTATTACTTGATTTTCCAAATCTTCAGCCATTTCAACAATTCTGTGTTTTACTATGTCATTTGACAAACATATTTTTGCAACCTTATTACAACTTTCTCCACCAAGAACAGTACTACAAGCTGGTAATAAACATGGTTTTATAAGGGACTCACCAATAGTATGTGGTTTCTTGTCTTTTGCGATTAGCAAGGTGATTTTAAAAGAAGCTTCATTACATAGTTACTCAGAACAACTTGACAAATAACGCACTTAGGTAAATGGCTTCCATTTTTCTGTACATATGAAAATCCATACTTATTAAAGTAATCACTGTACAGTATTTTCTTAGGCAATGATTTTGCCATATTTAGCCGTACTGTACTACACAGAACACTGCCACTCACACACACTATATTAACCAGGATTAACAAAATATAACCTATCCTAGTCTGCAGCCAGTTGACAACTAGGGGTTACGTTAGGTGGAAGGTTATGTTAGGTGGCCACGCGCCGGTGCACAGTAAGGCAGAGGTGGAAAAACCTCCTACACTTCACCAAGTACTTAGTAGCTTACAAAAAAAGCTACACCTTGCTACGGGTCTAATACAACTTTCTTCTCAGACCTATTATACTAAAGTAATTGGCCTGCAAGTATCGTTCCCGTCTTCCACCGTCTGCGACCACAGCATAAATTCAAAGGCGGCAGGTGCACGCCGGCCAACACAGCCACACTTTTCGCCTCACTTTCCGGCAGTGGCCACTATTGCCAACTCAACAATTGAAATTGATTTAAATTTTGAAAAAATGTAGAAAAGCTAACAGAAAACCTAAATTGTTTACTGTTTAGATTTAGCTGTTTTGAAATTCTAATTTCCACAGCCTACCACACGTCCCCCTTAATTCTCTAACCCCCTCCGGGAAGGCGGGGTGGCGCCAACCCAGGTAGAGAACGCCTGCTATAAAATATCCCTTAGATATATTGATAGGTAGTGGGCCGTTATTACATCTCCAACCCTGTGAAGAGAATGTAAGCGAGATGTAGGAAGGAACATGCAGCTACTAAACATGTTTATAGCCTTCCGAATTTAACTTGCTCAGTAGTATTAGAAGAGGACCCATTTCCTTCGATGGAAACACACACATTATCAGTCCTCCTCCACTAAATTTCACTTTTTCCATTCACATTCCGGTATTTACCATTCACCTGGCACTCGCCACACTCAAATCCTCCCATGAGACTGCCACATGGTATAGTGTGATTTATCACTACTCATGCGTCTTCAGTCGTTCACTTTCCAGTGGCGGTGCTCTTTACACCACCATGTTCGCAGGCGAAGTGAACAGTTCACAGGCAGTTGCTGATCTATGAACCGCAGTCTTCGTACCTCTCAGTGCTCAGACTTGGTGTTAGCTGCACATTAAGTGGCACTGTGGATGTCATGGATGATGGTATCACATGATGTAATGCGATGTTCCCCTACCACTTTCTTTAATGCTTGACGATCTCTGTCGGTCAACACTCATAGTCTACACAGCCTCGGTTTTGTTGCGGTTTTACTTCCCTTTTCCACTTGACAATCACTCCCTGCCGGTCGATTTGGGCAACATCAGAATGGCTGAATGAACCTGACGTATTGTTACGGTGATTTTTTGAGGATGAAAATGTATTTATGTTTTTTTTCCTGATGCACAAATTAATTTTAACTTGGCTGCTCTAGCCTTAATTTTAGATAATTTTTATGTCAGGATCTGTTGACACGGGTAAAGAATACACACTTTAGCTCAGCAACTGGACGCAATCTTTAAAAACTATCTGTTTTTCTTCTTGTGAATGCCGTCAGCAGGGCTCTTCGCGCTAATTGCCGCGGGTAGGTCTTTGCCACGGGTAGAATGTGCCACAGACGGCCTGTGATACTTGCTGAGTGACGCATTTGAACTCGTGTGTTTGAAGCGTGTTGGTGAGCGAATTTTCTGTCTCACTCCCTCGTGCGCTGTTCTATATTTGTTTCGAGTTTATATACAAACGATCCGCAGAAGAATGATAGGGAAATGTATTGTGAAAGCTGTCTCTATTCCCGTGGCAGGTGTGCGCCAGTTTATAAATACCTAACTGCGTGGTCTCTCTTGCTCCTTGCTCTTTTGTCTTCGCTCTTCTGTTGAGAAGGTGCGGCGAAAGTCCAAGGCCTAAGGCAAACCACGGAATAACACCATTTTGATAAGTAACTTGTTCTTTTCTATCATGTAGGTGGAGTTAATTGGTAGACGTTCTTGGGCCAGCACAACCAGTAGTCAAAAGTAGTGTTCTTTCGAGTTCAGTTGTGTCCCTTACTCGTGTATGTACCACAACTAACTTAATTATGTTCTGACTCCGGTTTTGGAACTGTAGGCTAGTCTAAATCAATCTCCAGTGAATGGTTCAATATTTATTGTTTAAAACTTTTTAGGTACTGCAAGGCAGCTTGTCGATTATTTATATTATTTGTAGTCTATTTATATTGAATCCTCGGCCGTGACTGTCTTCCCTCTTTTGATAATTTTGATACTTCTATGTCAATAATAATGAATTACACATACTTTTTCCGAATAGAAAACAACCTGGGTAGCTATAATTACTATTCTTACAGGTGTATTAAAATCAGCTATGAACCGAACTACAGGTAGTTATATCCCCCCTCACAATTCTTAGAACTTATGGATTAATTCCTATTATTTTAATATTTTATCGATATCTGTAGAAAGAACGGTTGATCTCCACAATTATTCGATCCCATCCAGTGACACGCTCTCCCCCTTCGGGTGACAATATTGCTTACTGATGTGGCAACCAATAACTGCACCATTCTTAAAGTCACTGAGCTCCCTTGTTCCACTCATTCTGCTGCTATCGCGTGGTACTGACCAACATCGAGCCCTCTGCCTCCCTTTAAGGCGGCGACGGTGGTCATAGTGACAGGTGGGTGACAGATTACTTCTACAGAGGGATGTCCGGATATTTCTGATCAGAGAGAGTAGGCGTGTAATGGGATAAATGTTGCTGTTCGTATGGTGGAGGCACGAGTAAGTGAGTCATATTTGGGAGGCTCTAAACAGCTGATATCTTGAGTGCCGAAGCGAACGAGATGAAGTGAGGAAGGAGTTGCGAAGAAATAGTGTGTTGGGGGAGTGACAGAGTACCCCGGCGAAATCCCCGCCCCATTTCCCCCGGGAATCGAGCCCGGTCTGTCATGGCGACTGTCGTGACAGCCGCATCACACCTGGCGCGTGTTCACAGGTGCTACAGTACAGCGGCTCCAGAGACTGGCAGACGTTGAGGGAGGGCCTGGATGCTGAGATGGACCACAGCAGCGAGGCGTACTGTGAACTGAAGAACATGAGCCACTACTCAAGGTACCCGCACTTGTATATGGGCTACTATGGCTACACGCAGCTGGTCACGCTGCTACTGTGCGCCGGCATGCCTGTCGACTTGCCTGACAAAGACAACTACACGCTGCTGCTTGGGGCGGCGTGCGGCGGACACTACCAGCTCGCGGAGATGCTGGTGTCACGCGGGGCCGACGTGAATGCGAGGAACTTCTACTATAAGACACCGCTCATGGGGGCGGCGATATATGGTGACCTCGAGATAGCGAAGCTACTGGTGCAGGCTGGCGCTGACACCACGGCTACAGACAAGTACGGCTACAATGCCCTCTACTATGCCAAGAGCAGTAACCATACCGCAGTGCAGCAGTACCTGGATCAGTTACCTGCCTAGCCTTGCCAACACCTAGACAAGCAATAAAGCCTTTACTCAGACTAACCTGTCTTCCTTACTTGTCTAACTTACCCACCTGAAGTGCGTACTGGTGTGATAACCATTGGTGCGCTACCAAAGTTGCGAGGTCCTGATATTTGTAAGAAATGTGAAAGAGGAGCGACTGTACTGTATATCGGCAGCCTATATGCTCCTCAGTCAAATTATGTTTCCGAAAAGTCATGATAATAATAAGCCTTATATTTAATATATGATAATTTAAAAAATCTAATTTACTAATATTTTTGCTAAAAATTATTTTAATTATATGTGCTTTTTTACTAGAAAAGAGGAAGAAAACAACAGATATTAGAAAAAGGCAAAGAATAATAGTGCCCATTCATCTGTGTGGCTCAATGTAAAAATTTTGATATTTTCCCCCAACTAATGGAGTTAACTTACAGAAATTGTAGGCAAACTTCTTATCATTGTAATATGTGATACGTATTTTTTTATCAGCAAATATACATTTCCTGAAATCACACAAAAATTTATTGACTTGTCTACTTTTGAATATCTCGTTTGAAATTATAATGTCCATGCCTAAAACTTACTTATTACTTCTCAATTGTAGTAAATTAGGAGAAATGTTTTGAATATCATCACATCTATACAAGAAGGAAAATTAGAATAAACTAAAACTGTAGTCCCCAGTACAGAACGGATACACAAACCATACCAACGTATTTTATGTCAACATTATAAAATAAAACACCAAGCCCTTTTTAAGGTTTTGGAACATAACAATACATAAAATACCGACATATGTATTAGACTTAATGTTTCATACATTATGAAAACAAAACAATCGTTTCCCTTAAGCTGTTATATGCTGCAGTAGAACACTGGAATCTACAGTATATCTTGTAAAACATGTATCTTTACTTGGAATTGTACCTCATCTCACAATCTATGAAGACCACAATAGCTCTATATTGGCACTCTGCCCATTAAGCATTCCGGTGCCTATTGACCCGGCTGGTATATGGTTTTATATTCCTAACTGCCAGGCGAGTAGAATACAACAGAAAGTTTTGTGACAAGGGTTATGTGGGATAGGAGCAAGTCGCCAACAGAAAGTCATGTTGTGACGCCACATGGTGGCCATCTTGGATGTCGGTAACATTTATACCTTGACCTCGTGAATATCAAAATATCCCGTTTTAACCACAAAATCTTTAGAAGTGACTTATATTTCGCTAAAATCGCCTTTTTCTCCAAATGTTACTACATAGATGATTGTAAAAATTGTCTACACTTGTATTTAAATAAATACACCACATTCAACACTCTCCAATGTGATTCCAACAGAATGTCCCAGAATTAGCAATTTGAGCTCAAGACTCACTGAAAACGACCAAGGTGGTTTCGTGACTCTTCGATGTGAGGTATAGAGTATCCCCAAATCAAGAAGGTGTCTTATGTCTCCAAGCAAAGCCCAGCTGACCAAAAGATCTGGAGACCACATTTCTTTACATTATGGATTCCAACAGCAATGTTGGATTTCCGTGACCGTGATATTGTCTCGCGATGACCTTGGGATGACATTAAATTAGAAAAATTGTGAAAATAAAAAAAAAACTGTAGAAAATTGTAAACATTGGGAGGCGGGGGAATTGCGTTATACAACTCGACCGCCATTTTGGATGTCCGTGACTTTAGCCTTGACCTAGGAATGGCCTGAAAATAAAAAAAAGAGATAAAATTAGGCAAACGATATAAAACATCGGAGAAAATCTACAGTATGGACCGCGGTCTCTATCTTGGATATCTTTATTCCTGTATTTACCCCATGTGACTTTAAATTTTAATAAAATATGCAAACAACAATTATCATAGGATAAATAATAGGGCAAAAATTACATTATTGTGCATAACCACCATCTTGGAATGGAGTGGAGAGATTTGGACTGCTCTTAACTTCGAGGCCATGAGAGCGGATGAGAGTGAAGTGAGGTGAATATGGAGAAGCGCCAGAATGCAGGGTCAGGGAAGAAGGGAGATCCCGGAGACAACCCGCTGACCAGCGCCATCGTCCGGCACGATTCTTACATTCAAAAATCCGGAATCGAGCATAGTTCGCCTAGGCGGGATGCAAGCGGTCTAACCACAACACCACTGCAGCTTCTGAACACCATCTTGTATATCTGTGACCCTGACCCAAATCTTAGGCAAACTCGGACTAAAAAAACTGCAAAAAACCGTAAATAATCTGACAGAAATTAAAATAAAATATTAATGATTATGTCATATTTATTAATAATCTCGAAATATTCGGAAAATTTAGGAGGGGGGGAAACATTTAAATACTGACATTTAGAAGGTTAAGAGTTCGATTCCTATAAATATGGCAGATCACTCATTCTCCCAGCATGACAACCTACAGACGACTGACCCCTAACCATTGTTTTCCCATTTGTTATTTAGTCAGACAGTCTCTATTCCAACACTATATTCCATTGGCTACATAGCTGGCCCCCAATTACCCTATACCCTCCAAAGAACCATTGTTTTAACATCTCACGCTACCACCGCCCTCTTCATCCTCCCCCATTTATCAAATACATATCAATCGCAATCGCCACTAGACTGTGCTATTAATTTACAATCAATACAACCTCCATCGCTTGCAGTTGGTTGTTGCTCACATGATATCTCCTCCTCTGCATGTAATTAATGTAGCCAAAGGCGTACCATATCACAGTTCTTCGCTTGATGCGAGAGGTGACATCACACTCTTTCTCTCTTTATATCTCTCCCCCTTATGTTTCTATCGTTCAGTCAGGTATGTAATTTTATGCTCGTCTCTTCCATCTGATTTCGTATAATTTTATCGTATAATAACATGCACATTCACCTGCCAAATTAAAATCTGCTGAAATTTCAAGTACTTTTTTGGACCAGTGAGCTGCTAAAGTGTAGATGTATAGATGTATAAATGTTTGGTGGGGTGCTTCCAACCAGCATCCCAACTTCGTCGTTGGTAGTTTTACAGCAGCTGAACTGCCTACATGTCGACGATACTTTTCACAAACCATTAGGGTTAGGCCCTTGAAACTTGGAATGTATAGGGCACACTCGGGTGATATACAGTGTTTTGTTCTGTGCTCTTCTCAGCAATAAAGAATCCATTCCATAAATATTTAAATATTTCTATTAATCTCGCATTCTTCCTATCGATCTCTCAACCTTTCGATCAATCATTCAGTCATTCTATCATGCTTACAACCATTCGATCAATCATTCCATTATTCTACCAACATTTCCATCAATCTTCCAATCATTTGATTAATATCTCAAACATTCTACCAATATTTCAAACTTTCTGTCAATATTTTTATCCTTCTATCAATATTTCAATGTTTCGATCAACCTTTTCCATCTGTTTTTTGAAAAATATTTTAATTCAAAGTCAACACGTTTGTTTGAGGTCTGTCTTATACCCATGCCTATAATCATGTGATTAATTCACGAACTATACAACTTGGCAACTGCTTTAATATTTTGTATGCAGTCCGCTGTCAGTGTATTTATAATAATCATCTTCATTAATATTTTGTGTGCTGAACATTGACTAGTTGGAAATTAAGCCCAACTTCTGCATGAGTGGTCTACAATTTTCTAACTTAGACTAAAATAAATTCGTTCAAAGGAGCTGTTCTGGATTTTACATAAATAATTTTTTTAATTTTACACCTTTCCTATTAGTTCACCTTACAAACAACGCATTGTGCCCCATGTACGATCAAAAAATGATAGGCAAATTAATTATCAACTTCCACAAAAATTATAAATTCATCAAGTACTTGGCACAAACCACATAAGACAAATGCCAGAAAAAATATAAAAAATTGACACAAAAAATGACGAATTTACAAACAGACATGCCTCAAAAATTTACTACAGAACGCCATATAAACATATGCTATATCATTTTCGGTTATTGTATATGGCGCAGAAGGGAAAAGAGAACAGTTCTTAATATATATACATATAAGAATTTTTGTATAATTAATTACAGCCCTAGAGGAAGATAAAATTGTCAATAAATAAAAAGCTGAACCTTGTGGTTATGCATTACTTAATCTTTCGTTTGAATTTAATTACATTTAAAAACTAAAGGCAGGATGGAACAACTAAATGTTGAAAGTATTCATGTTTGATTAAAATTACAAAGAACATAAGAGATCACACAATAAATAATAACAAAATTATTTCTTGAAAAATTTTAGAACAGAAAAGAAAACGTGACAATTAATTAGTTTAAATCATATTAAGAATATTAATCTACTTTGATTAAAATTTTAAAGTTAAAATTTTTGCTCATTTGAACATTTGAAAATTACACTTTAAAGATAAAGTTCTTATTTAAATAACCAATAGTTGTGTTTGTTAAATAAGGATATCGTCGAATCTACAAGAACGGAATAGTTATCCAATGGGCAAGAAGATGACATACCCACTGCCAGACAGCAGCATGGAGGAATTTAAATAAAACTTGACTACGTCGGCACCATCAAGAAAAGGGAAGGCGATGTGCACCGAAAGCCGAACAATGCAGCAAGAATTAGGCCAGCACGTGCAGGGAAGGTCAGGCTTGCACATGCACCCGCACAATAAGAGCCAATATATTACTGAGTGAGTATAACTGGAGCACACGGAGAAAACAACTATCAAACTGGAGAGTTATCCACCACAGAGGGGCGAACTACGTCTTGAACCACCAAACAAAATGAATAGAAAACACGTCTCACAGATATTATTTACTATGTCTATAACCGACTACGTGATGGCAAAAATTACAATAACAAAACAATGTAGTAGGCATTCAAGTGCCGAAAAAAACCATTACGGCCACAGCGCAGTATGAACACGACATTCTCGCAACACATTGACGAGAAAATAGGGTGAAGCAGTGATGACAACCCTGTCAAAAAAAATTGGTAGAGTTTGCTTAGAAAACCAATAAATTTCGGTGGCGAATGAACATACATACGGCACATAATTAAAATGTGTATATATATATATACACACACATTATACGTATATATATACATATTATATATATATAGATAGAGAGAGACACACACACACACACTCATGCACTACGAATGGATATATTATTTGTAATGCTAATGGATACGCAAACTTACGAAATTAGTAGTCACTGATTGCATTAAAAGTTTGCAACGTTTTCACTTATTTTTGTGAACTCATTTACATTTAACATAAACGCATTTACACTTTAAAAATTATTGTTTAATTTTAACTACCAACAATGTTGACTCTGTTACTTTTCAAATCTGTTCAATACGAAAGAAAGAAACTTTACAAACCAAANCTGTTACTTTTCAAATCGGTTTAATACATAAGAAGGAGACTTTACAAATCAAAGGACGGCTAAAGTAGAAATACAATGTGGTTGCTGTCAATATTCTTCTCTAAGTTCGCCTAGATTTGTATCTTACACGCTGCTTCTTCACGGATTGCATGCAACTTATTTTCACTTAACTGCATCTCTGCTTGTCAATTATTGTGGTCATTGCTGTCTGAAACATATCGGGAAACGGTGTCCCTTATCACACCTCGCTTACTCGCGAGTACTTTACTGACGATCTGGCAGATCATAGAGTGGAAATTAGACATTTTACACCAAATCAGTTTCTTTAGGCTTCCTTGGTGTAAGTAGGCCTGCGAAACTACGGAACTCAAAAATATAGAACACATTTTTGTTTATCACATAAAGTTAAATTAAATGTTCTGTTTTTAGAAACAGCATCTGCGCATTATACAGTATGTTTTAGTAAATTTTAGTTTCCCTCTTAAGTATTTTTTTAAGAAAACATTTTAAATTTAACATTTAAAAAATATGTATACATGGATGAACTATAGTTTCATAAATAGAAAAAAATTTAAACAAAACTTATTTATTTTAATTTCGTTAATATTCCTCACGTTTATATTTACTTAAAGTTCCAAAAGTTGTAATATTTACACCAGGAAAACCATTACAATTCAAAATTATTAATTTGGGTAGAGTATGAAATTACAGAATTTAGGAAACAAAAAAATTCGTCAGCGAGTCAAACATTAAGAAAAAGAAATCAGATTTAATTATATGTGACATCGACATTTACAGTTTGTTCACAATTAAGTTACTGCCAAAATCATCCTTATTTGTTTTTTCATAGAATATTAATATTACCGAGTACAGTACCTAATGGAGAAATGTTATGCTTCGTTTACAGAATTCAGTGAATTTGTAAAAAACCGCAGCCATTTTTTTGGCTCAATATATAAGTATATTGTTACATGTTAATGGACTGCATCGCTGGTAGAAGGATTTATCCGATTCGGGAAAAGGTTCCAAGGTCGGTATCCAGGGAACCGTGACCTTTGACATTTGACGTTACTGATGCAATCTTATCAACCTTCTTGTATTTAATTTGATTCATGCTCTATCATTCCATCCCTATATTCTCATGCTGTCGCATTCCACTTTAGTCACCTTTGCTCTTTCCTGCCATCTTTATATAACTTAGAAAAATGGTCATATTGTGTAGGACATACAAAATATTTAACCTCGTGCAGGATTTGGAATATATTGCATGCTGTGTAAGACTTAGGACCAGACCAAACCTAACTTCATATAATCAAACATAGAAAAAAAATTTTAGTGTTACATATTCAAACCACCTGAGTACCAGAGCCCCTCCTGGCATCATCATGTCTCCGCCAGTTCCATACATGTAGAAGGACTTACTCACTCATGTAGGACTCTGAATATTTATACATTTAGTCATTTTAGTTCAACCTAATGTACGACTTGGAATTCTTTAATACTAGGCTAAAATTACTCAACCTAACCTCACATTATTCTAACACATTTAAGAGAAGTAAAACCCAACATACAACAACAGTAAAGAAAAAGCCCACCGACCTAACATAACCTAACCTAATAGAGTGCAATACAATCATACCTACCCTAAGCACACCTATTTCCCATGCACCTATCATTTTGTCAACCACTTCGAAAACGCGACATGCCCCAACCTCAGAAGCAGTAGTCGTTTAGACTACACCCAATAAGCACTTCAGGTTTCATCTGCATTATGCTTGCAAAGTATAAATATATATTTAATTATACCCAATGTGTGTTCTTTATATGTAAGGGAGAGGGAGTGAGGTGTCAAAAACCTATCCGAAACTCAAGTATTTGTATAGTGAAAACATACAATACCTATTTAATGTTATTCATTGTTACTACTACATTAAAGGTAAAATTAATACAAATGAACTGTAGTGGCAGTATAGAAAAAAAGGCGTTATTAATCTCTCTTTCAAGCATGGTGGAGGTCGCAACCACTAGCTATGCAGAGAGAGATGCTGTTTGAAGCACAATTACCTGGAATGTTAACAAGTACTATGTCCACTGGAAATGGCGGCCGCTGGCTATGTAGGGTCAGAGACGAATCATACACAAACAACAAGTGTCATGTGCGCTGGAGGTCGCAGCCGCATGTGTGCAGGTTGTAAGATACAGAGCGGAGTGAGGGACGGGTCATAGAAGCTCATTAAAAAATAATCCGGCGTACGAGGCTGCTGAGTGTAGGGGGAGTGGGAAGAACACCCCTCCCACAATCCTGGGTGATCGTACAATATATAAGCCTCCTGTCAACCTGTAGCTAGTTACTTGTGACCTGACAGCTCTTTCGAGTGTACTCTGTTCGTTTGGTGCCACACATTCTGTCTTAATGTATGCACTTCCACATTAGCCATACTTCATAAATTCCAAACTCGGTGCCAGTTGGCTAGCATACTAGATGGCTCACACATGTCTATATGGTGCTCGTTACATACTCAATCATACAGGAGAGGGCAAGCAATGAGTATGGCACATTCCAGTTGGTGGTGGGAGGGAGAGATCTACCTTCTTCTGCTTTATGTCGGGGGTTGAACAGTAGACTCCCTTCCCCCCGGATATTATTGTGCTTGGTCCCGACACTTCGGGGCGAGTTGTGCGGACACAGGTCGGCTCGTTCCTGTGGAGAGGGGAATGGTCCCCGCCACCCTTCACAGGTGGAACTGTGAAGCTGCACTTTCCATTAGAACTATATACTCGCTCGCAGGCCAGCAGTACATTCTCTCGTTTATTTTAATGTATGTTGTTACCACAGCACACACTCTCTCTGTACTGTAACATAATTATTCGTAATAGGAGTCATGCATGAGTGTGGCTGGTTAGATGTTTATAATTGAGACAAAAAAATACAAATTGGTGTACTCCCAGCCTGCCTGCAACCGTTATCCGAGGCACTATAGTATCAGGCTGGAATAGGGCTGTGTCTCCTTCATAGAGCATGCTATCAGTCATGAGAATTATTTACATCCTTCTTGAGGGTTATCGATCGATATGGCCTGCTCTGTTTTCAGCTGGGACTGTCCACACACACCTGGTGGCCCCCCTGTGGTGCAGTTTAGGGATGGTGTGTAGGGAGAGGGTCTGAGAACACTCCAAGCGAAACTCTTTTATTTCTTATTTGTATACTATATATAGTGTGGGTACTCAATCAATACATCTTGTATCGCAGGGGACATTATAGTTTAAGCTAGTGGGAAGAAAAACATGTTTTATTTTAGACTAACTGAGGATTATATATTTTACCCATAAGGCCACTCCTGGTCATCCAGTATCGAGCAGACCTTAGAGCATTCGCCCAAGCCGGCCAGTCGATACGTCTATCATAGTTATGTTTTCTCCGACTCTCCCACCAATAAGATGGATTCTGGTAGTTCTTACTTTCCATCTTCCTCTTCATTCACATCGCCATCATCATCTCAGTCATCAGTTTCTTATCCATTGTCTAACGCACCTACGATGCGACCACCCACACTACAGTGCGGTTTCTGCGATCTAATGTTTGCTGATCGTACGAATGGCTTCCACCAACCCATTCAGGTAGGCACAACAGCTCATGTGCAATAGGTGCGGTAAGACATTTGCTCGCACCGACACACTTGCCGATCATCGTGTATCATGCACAGAACAAATCAGGCAGAATGCATCGACCAGCTGCACGTTCAGCAAAGATAGATTCAACCACACTTGAAATGCACTTCGTCATGAACGTGGCTGCTGGTCGAACCAGGATGCTAAGACACTGGAATACACGAACTAAGGCAGAGAGGTTACCCATACTTACACTCTGCGTGCGCAAAGCGCTAAATGTAATTGAACCACTGCCCCACCGCTGGCTAAAAGGGCCCGCATGGCTGTGGCATCTGTCTCCTAGCAAAAATCATCCAATGCACCACAGCCCATACCGGTCCGCATTATTGCTGCCGTCAGTCAATTTCGCTGTAGGGCCATTGTCACATGTGCCAGTGAGTGTATTGGGTATGATTTTGTGGTAGCGGGGAGTGCGTTTGGGGGCGTCATGAAGATGTATATCGCCGAGAATAACTCGAGTCGGGGTATGGAGATTTGTGACTACCTCGAGGGGATGAAGGAAAATATCATTGGCCAGCTGGAGCAGGACATTGAGGACCAGGGGGTATTTAAATTGAATATTTCTCTGGAGTGTACATATGGCCAGCTGTATCTGCACAGCCACAAGACGGACAATCGCACCTCCAAGACGAAGAACGTGCCCTTCTTCAATGCTGGCAACATTGAAGATGTCAGGTCGGCCGCCACTGCCCAGATATACCAGGAGTAGAACGAGTATATGGGGAAGGGAAGTGGTTGGACTCTCATCTCTGTGAAAAAGCTTCAACTGCGTGTCAACAAGCTCGACCTGCTGAGAGCTTCCTCCTACATCGCCCTGCCTGTGTAACTTGAAGCCAAGGGGACAACTATTAACCCACGAAACCGAGATCTGCAGTCCTTCAAATGGGCGATCCTGGCACGATATGTAGAGGGTGAGAATCCTGCACGCGTCAACCAACAGTATTTCGACTTGGAGACGTATTTCAACATTAGTGGGCTAGAGTTTCCCACCCCTCTGCACCAAATATCACTGCTTGAGAGGATCAATCCTGGTGTTAGCATCAATGTTTATGTACCCGATGACAATAGAAAGGTGGTGCCTACACAACTATTATAGGAAGAACTGGCGTAACACTTAGACCTCCTGCTTATTATGACTGAGAAAAATAACTCTAATTATTGCTATATTTCCGATTTCTCCCGCCTGGCATGCTCCCAGGTGCCATCACCCCATGGAATTGTACATATCTCCAAAAGCCGTCTCAAGAGGTACCACAGTGTTCCGCGAGTGACAAGACTTACAGGTGCTGAGATGCTGGCTGAGAACAGGAGGTACTGTACTCAACATGCTCCAGTCCATGCCAACATGCCCCATTAGGAGCAGAACAGAAAGAATCCTGTGCTCAAGTTCCATAATTATCACAACATCGATAAGGTATCTATAGTCGTTTACACGGTCTTTGAAGCTATGCTATTGGCGGTCCAGATGTGGCACCAATACCTGGATGCATCCTACGCCTATTGGCACCAAAAGCACGAGCCCTACGGCAACAGCATATACGTCAACATGGATAACGACAAAATACCGGCCTCCAAGACGTGCAGCCTCCCTGCAGATGTGAAATGGTACACCGGGGAAGACAGGTCGAAGAAATTAATGGAGGAAGTCGTGAGGATTGGCGATCTGGTGAACAAAATATATAGCCAGTCCGAGCCTATGTGAACCCTGACTTCAGGCGAACAGACTGACTACGCTCTGGCCACCACCTGCTGCCACTGTTCCAGCCTCTTCACCTGTAATAACCTCAAGGTGCTCGACCACAACAATTTCACCGGCAACTTGATCAGGGTGGAATGCAATAACTGTAACAAACTCCGCCCCCCTCCCAGATGTCCAATCCTCTTACACAACATGACATACGTCGCAAATTGTATTACTAAGCAGCTTGTCTGTGATACCCAGAACATATCTATTGCCCCGCATGGAAGAAAAACTTATCAGCTTCAGTAAATATTTAGGTGACAAATTCTCAATTCAGTTTATCGATACATTTGTGTTCATATCTGCCAGCCTCGCAATGCTTGCGCAGAACCTGCCATCTTCCGAATTTCTAACTATGGAATCATAAACTCCGATCAGCTCGAGTTGGTGACTCGGAAAGGAGTGTTCCCCTACGACTATGTCGACTTGTGGGGAAGCTCGCTGAACCACAGCTGCCGCCCATTGCAGATTTTCACAACCACCTCACCAGATGTGGCATTACTGATGGGGATTACCAGCACACGCAAACAGTCTGGGCGACATTCGTATGCAGTGATGTTAAAGGGGAATTTGGAGCTCTATCTAAAAACAGTTGTCTTGATACTGTACGACATCTTCGAAAACTTCCGGTGGCTATGTCTGTCCACTTATGGACTTGATTGTATAGGCTGCATGACAGCCCCCAGGTTCTCGTTCGATGAAATCTTACGCAGGATGTGGGTGGATATATACCTCCTTGTCGATTACGACATCCACCTGTTGAGGGGTGGCTTAGGTCATCAAGTATCGTGTGATGGCATACAAGAAGGATGTCCCAGCCATGTATGATGACAGCAGGCTATCTGCCTACTTCCTGTATGTAGATGCAAATAGTTTATATGGATGGGCAATGTCCCTGCTACTTCCATATGGTTGTTTCAAAAGGACTTGCACAGATATCGATGTTATGTCCAGACTGGACGATGATGATGTTGGCTACATACTGGAGGTGGATGTAGAGAACCCNTCACCGGCAACTTGATCAGGGTGGAATGCAATAACTGTAACAAACTCCGCCCCCCTCCCAGATGTCCAATCCTCTTACACAACATGACATACGTCGCAAATTGTATTACTAAGCAGCTTGTCTGTGATACCCAGAACATATCTATTGCCCCGCATGGAAGAAAAACTTATCAGCTTCTGTAAATATTTAGGTGACAAATTCTCAATTCAGTTTATCGATACTTTTGTGTTCATATCTGCCAGCCTCGCAATGCTTGCGCAGAACCTGCCATCTTCCGAATTTCTAACTATGGAATCATAAACTCCGATCAGCTCGAGTTGGTGACTCGGAAAGGAGTGTTCCCTTACGACTATGTCGACTTGTGGGGAAGCTCGCTGAACCACAGCTGCCGCCCATTGCAGCTTTTCACAACCACCTCACCAGATGTGGCATTACTGATGGGGATTACCAGCACACGCAAACAGTCTGGGCGACATTCGTATGCAGTGATGTTAAAGGGGAATTTGGAGCTCTATCTAAAGACAGTTGTCTTGATACTGTGCGACATCTTCGAAAACTTCCGGTGGCTATGTCTGTCCACTTATGGACTTGATTGTATAGCATAAGGACCTTCTGTTCCTGCCGCTAAACGAGTGTCCGCCAGCGTCCAAAAATAACCAGTTCATTTCCACTCTTGAGACAAAGAGAAATTATAAAGTACACTATGTTAACATCAAGCTGGCATTGTCTCATGGGCTAAGGCTGAAGGCTATACATCGCATCCTACAATTCAAGCAGAAGACATGCCTGATGGCTTATATTGAACTGAACATGGCGAATCGCCAGGCAGCAACGAACTCCTTCGAGAAGGTCTTTTACAAGCTGATGAACAATGCCATATATAGCAATTTCATGGAAAAGAATTTAAACGCTAGTGCATGGAAATTTTGTGCACCTAATCGCATGCGAAGAAGCATATTGCCAAACCAGCTTTCAAATGCTGAACAATATATGAAAAAATTACTGTCGCTGGTAAAATCAGAGCATGAAAAAATTGTACTTGATAGGCCTATCAACGNACAAAGAGAAATTATAATGTACACTATGTTAACATCAAGCTGGCATTGTCTCATGGGCTAAGGCTGAAGGCTATAAATCGCATCCTACAATTCAAGCAGAAGACACGCCTGATGGCTTATATTGAACTGAACATGGCGAATCGCCAGGCAGCAACGAACTCCTTCGAGAAGGTCTTTTACAAGCTGATGAACAATGCCATGTATAGCAATTTCATGGAAAAGAATTTAAAGGCTAGTGCATGGAAATTTTGTGCTCCTAATCGCATGCGAAGAAGCATATTGCCAAACCAGCTTTCAAATGCCGAACAATATATGAAAAAATTACTGTCGCTGGTAAAATCAGAGCATGAAAAAATTGTACTTGATAGGCCTATCAACGATGGCTTCACCATACTTGAATTGTCAAAGACTCTCATGTAACGCTTCCACTACGACATTATGAGGGCACGGTATTATAGTAGTAACGTGGGTCTGATATTAACCGACACAGACTCCTTTGTCATGGAGATTGCCTGCTCCGACTTCTACAGGGACCTCGCCTCAGACCCAGCACTTATGGCCCAGTTTGACACCAAAGCCTACCCTTCAACTCATCCCTGCAACTCACCTGCCAATGCAAGGGTAATTGTAAAATTCAAGGATGAGAGAGGAGGCAATTATATGATTGAGTTTGTTGGAGTGAGGGCGAAACTGTATGCATATAGATGAAAGGCTAAGGAAGTGAAGCGAGCTAAAGGGATACAGAAGAGTATTGCACAGAATAACATCATCATAGAAAATTATAAACATATACTATTGAACCAGCAAGTAATGAGAGTATAGGTCAACAGCATAAACCGAATGCACTAACAAACTTGATCTTTTGTGGATGGACGAAAAAGGCAAGATCCTGGACGATGCCATTCATACTATCCCCTATGGCTTCTATGAATAATAATATTCTGTACCAGCACCTCTAGGGCTGGCATGTATCATCATATACATGTCTGTCCCCGGGAGAGTGAATGGGGTCGGGATGCATAGTAGGAGGCAGTACCTCGCCCGGAGTTTATCAAAGCTTAAGCACTACCATTCTCCTCTCCCACAATGATTGATTTGTGCATGTTGCTTGATTAACATTGTGTGGGTTTTTTACCAACAGCATACTATATCACATGCAAGAGCCATATGCATCTTGCCAGAATTGCTGTTGTTGAGAGATGGTAGCAGTATATCATGTTTCTGCAATCACTCGTGAACATTCTTGTACACTGTTTCAGCATACTATAGCACATGCAAGAGCCGTATTCATCTTATCAGGTATGCTTGATGTTAGCATGCTGTAGCCTGTCCAAGCGGTATCGTTATCTTGTCAGGCATGTTATCAGTACATCCTGCTGTATCTACTGTTTTTTTTCCTGAATTGTACTATAGCACATGTAAAAGCCATATTAATCTTGCAAGGTATGCTATTTTTGATGAGGGATGCTAGCAGTATGCCCTGTTTCTGCAATCACTCGTGTGCATTCTTGTACACTGTTCCAGTATAGTATAGAACATGCAATAGTCATATTCATCTTGTCAGGTATGCTGGCTCGTAACATGCTGTAGCCCAAACAAGAGGTATCCTTATCTTGTCAGGTATGTTACCAGTATTTGTATGTACTGTTTTTTTCCATAGCATATGCAAGAGCCATAATGATATTGTCAGGAGTGTTGCAGTTAGTGAATTGTGGCATACTGTAACCCATGCAAGAGGTATCCTTATATTGTCAGGCGTGATACCGACATGTCATGTTACGTGTACTATTTTGCATTCTACAATCATTCATGTACCTACTTGCGGAAGGGGTTTTGTCTCCGATGTGGTGTTGAGATTGTGAAATGGTATTCGTATCACACCAGCACTATAGTAACTAGTGATCGCATCGTACTTGCTTTTATTCACTAGTTATTGCGCTGTCCCCTCCTTTTCTCTTCGTCTTCCTCTACTGAACTCTTCCCTTTGGCTGTAACCTGTCTGTGCATTCCTTTGTCGAATTTTTTTTTTAGGTGTGTCGTTTTTCCTTTCTTATGTCGTAAGCCACCTGTACACTATGATTGCAGCACCTATGGTGTTTCTTTTTCTTTATACTCACACACGATTTGTTTGTATCGAAGGAAAAACCAATTCTGGTCGTGTTTTTGCTAGCCCAGTGTACTGCCCAGGTCCCAAGCCCGGGAGCTGTCTGCATGGTTGTGCCATGTGGATTGGTAAATGTGAGGGCAACACTGCGAGGGTGGTGGTGAGAGCGACCATGCTGCTGTGAATGTGACTAACTAATCTACTACTTGTTGTTACATAACGAAGCTGTTTCCCGCACGCACGCGAGTGCTGTCCATGTCCCGGTCCACATGCAGTGTATAGTCTGCTTCACCTTAGGTTGACGTCGAGGGGGCGGCAGCTGTGGTGGTGTGTCGTAGGGCGTGGGGGACAGACTGGGCAGACTGCATGGGGAAAGCCACGCATGTGAGGTGAGCCTGGCATCCTGGTAGGGATATAGGGGGGGGGGAGTAGTGGAGACAACCTCCACACACCTGGAATGCAAGAGCGTGAAGTGGGGACAAGGAAGGAAATATGTTGAGAAAACAGGAATTTAAGAGCATGAAGTAGGGACCAAAATGGACATCGTTGGTCAGGAGGGATAGCATAAACAAAACCTTGTGCGTGATTTGATCCTGGTGCCCTGGTGGAGAACTGAGAGGAATTGCTCGGAGACAACCTCCCCCCCCCCACAATTTGAATGCAAGAGCAAGAAGTGGGAACAAGGAAAGAATGAATCTGAGAAGATGGGAATGCAAGTGCATTAAGTAGGGACATAGTCGTTGTTGGCCAGCAATGCAAGAGNTGGGAATGCAAGTGCATTAAGTAGGGACATAGTTGTTGTTGGCCAGCAATGCAAGAACATGAAGTGAGGACATGAGAGAAATGTGACAGTAAGAAAATTGGGAGGACTCTGAGAAAACCAGCCTATTATATTGTAAGTTATTGGGAAAACCTTACAAATATAATGCAAGAACGTTAAGTGGGGGCGTAGAAGGAATGGCAAGATTTTGAGGACTCTGAGAAAACCGCCTAAATTGATTACAAGAGAATGAAGTAGGGACCAATATGGCCGCCATTGGCTGGGAATGACTGAGTATGAGAGGAAATTCAAGATGGCAGACGTCTGGGAGGAAGTACAGAGCAGGAGGTTGCCATGTGACATCATACAAGATGGCCACAGCTCGTCCCTTGTCTCCAGCCAGCAGCCAGTTGTCTCCGAAGGCCCATTTTCCTAATACTCATACTCACGCAAAATATCGATATTGATGCCAATTTCAAAATAAGTGCCTGACCCACTTAAAACATATAACATTAAATTCCCTTCTATTGCTACATTTAGGCTATGAGAAATGTGGTGATATTTGTTGGATATTTCGGATATATGTTTTAAAAAATAAATTGGTAATTTGATTATATCTTTCAAGATGGCGGACTAAAGATACTTTTAATGCATGCTTTAAATGGATTGCAATATATAGCTCGAGCATACAAAGTTTAGTTGGAATTAATTACTTCGTTTCAATGATTTAGCATACCAAGTTAAATTGGCTCAATGATCGCCATTTTTAAATTAATGCCTCACCTACTTAAAACACGCTAGTTAACATAAACTGCTACACTACTTCTGGTCTGCCAAATTTTGGAAGTGTGACGGTTAGAGGCGTCACTTGGATATTGTTATTTTGTAATTTGTTGTTTCGAGTATTTCGTAATATAAGAAACTATAATTAGAAACTCTCTGTATTTGTGTATATATCAGTGGCTGTGTGCTCTTACAGGGGCCTGTAGCTCGCGCGCACGCGCAGTAACTACCATTGCATCGTAAGAGAGCTGCACTGCGAGATGCTCGTCAGCTGTTTGTACCGGGCTTGCTGGGGTAACTAGGCGGGCTCCTTAATGTACATGCGGTGGGAAACCTCCGCAACTACGAAAAGGTACGGTGCAGAGGGTTGGGAAGGGGCTAGTCTTTCCTTAACCCTATGTATGAAAAAAACTGTTAAGTGGTTAAGCGCCTGAACTACCCCTGATCTGAGTTTCGGCAGTGATGAAAAGCGGCGGCGTCGTTAGCTGTTTAAGACGGACATTGTGTGCGGACAGTGGTGATTTTTACCGTCTATGTCTAGGCGGAATGTTACCAAAATTTACAGCTGGAACGAAGCCTTACGAGCGATGTTTTGGAGCTGTTTTGTGATTTTAACCGAATGCGAAAATGTAAAGGCTTTTCGCCTTTATTTGCGTAGTCGACGATTGCTGGAAAACGATGAATGTTATTGTTAATGATTATGAATAAGTTCTTAGAAAATTGGAAAAACCAGGTTGGATTTAAAGAGTCTCTCCTGATAACAATGGGTACCACGCTCCTGATAAAGTTGGTATCTGTACTTTCCGGGTGGGGACTATGTTCGATCATAACTTACAAATGGCTTAAAAGTTGCGTGTTCGGTTGTAAAATGTCTATGCTGTACATTCATGACGGTATAATTGAGCGCTGTTGCGCCGGATTGAGGAAGTGTTGGTGACGACGCAACGTACTAGTGCCCTGTTTTAACGAGGGGCTGAGGGGTTTCCTCCAGCTCCACCTTGTAGAGGCCGAGCTGCTGCTTGGTGCGCAGGCTGGACATCTGCAGTACCACGTGGACCCTCACATGCTGCACCAACTGCTGCTGGATAAGGCTGACGTCTTCTCCAGTTGGGAGTCCGCCCAGGACGACTCGCAGGGGGCGTTTCTCCTGGCGAGCGAACTGGGCGAACTCGATCTTCTTGCTGCGCAGCGCAGTCTGGGCTCTCCGGAACACCAGCTCGTCCGACAGAGTAAGGACGAACTGTCCCGATGCTCCTGGGAGCGGGCGCAGCTCGTACTGCAGCTCTGTGATGCCGACCTCTGTGAAGATGGCGTGTAGGAGGGAGGCACCGACGTGGAAGACGTGTATGGTGACCCGCCTTGGCGTGATGGTCTTAGCGCCAGTTGTGCTGGACTGTGGCTGGTGTGGGGGGCTCGTATGCGTGGGTGCTGTATTCGTCAGTGCTGCCCTGTCAATGTCTTTGAGAGGCCCAACCTTGCCAGAGGCCTGTCGGGATTGTTTTGGAGTGGCAGAGGGAAGCGAGGCCAGTTTGGGGTTCACTCCCCACCCACTGCCACCCAGTGGTCGGAGGGCCTGCCTCCACTCTCGGTGTTACTGGAGCGGCAAGCAGGCCTCCCGAGGCGAACACTGACAGCTGTGGCGACCTCTCTCCTCCCTTAGACAATGTAGGTGTTGTAGATGTTGTAGGTGTTGTAGGTGTAGGCAGCAGGGCAGGCTGTAGACAGTTCTTGGTGAGCGACGACGAGGCAGGCGAATCTGAAGTCAGCAGGCTGGCTGGCTGGCTGGTCTGGGAGTTCTCTTCAACAGCAGGCAGGGCGAGTCCTCCAGGTCCTCCCTGGGCGGCCGTCGGGCCGAGACTGCGCTACTCGCTATTCGCTATTTATAAAGGGGGCCTGCTCCCCTTAGAAAATTAAAAATCTTGGTTTTTGCAGGTCATTATGCGTAGGCCTTTCGACATCTGCACTTACCGTGGTGCTTGTTCTGAACATGGAGAAATGAATGAACATGGTTTTTGGTTTCGTGGATGTTTTTATGATAATGGGGTGCATGGCCATCGGGGGTTTCCACCCCTCCCTCCTTTGGCTCCGAGACATTCTTAATTATGCCGCGACTGAGGCGAGAGAGGGAAGTTATAGCCACTGGTCCCTTATCCCAGCCTCCCTGGCGCCATCTCTGGTGTCAGGGTGGCCAGGGTTTCAGTTCCCAGTCTGGAGAATGCATTCTTCGCATCTCATCTCCCATACCTCACCCTGCTACAGTTTTCCCCCTCTTTTGTAGGCAGCTGTTGCTGCCTACAGAGCCAGGTGCAGATTTGAGCCATTTGACTTTTGAGGGGTGGGTGGTAAATATTCGGACTTACGGGGTTTGTGACCCTCGCCAGCGGTCCTTTTAGTTAACTAGGCTTTCGGAGTTTTGGCTCGCGCCAGTGGCCTGTAACTGCAGCTGGATTAGGCAGGAAGTGAGTTGTTTACTCTTTACATATCTCCGGGCCACCCTAGGATGTGAATGAATGGCTGGTGCTGTGAAATGTGTTCTAATATTAAGTGTTTCATTGCCGCCGTCACGCCCCGCACCACCAAGCACCCCACAGCAGACACCGAACCAGCAGACACCAAGCCCACAGACAGTGAGCCAGCAGATACAAGTCGGCCTGCCCCTTCGCGGAGAGCTCGGCAGTCCCATAGGTCCACACGTTTATGTTTGGGTTAATAAGTTTTTTATTATTATTATATGTATTTTTATTATTATTTTTTTATACCATATTATTTAGTATTTTTTTATTATCATAATTTTTTAATGTATATATA
>NQII01006168.1:120305-132179 GCA_002778355.1 Clitarchus hookeri
TGTAAAGACAATCAACCATTTACAATTGTTGAAAATGAAGGCTTTCGCAATTTGATTAAAGTCATTGCACCGCATTATAAACTTCCCAATAAGACGACTTTGACTCGATGGGTTGATGATAAATACGCAGCATTATCTACAGTCTTCAAAGAAAAGTTGTCAAATATTGAAAACCTTACACTTACTACCGACATGTGGTCTGAAACAATGAGCATGAGAAGTTTTTTTAGGAATAACAGCACACTTCGGTGTCGGAAATGAACTATTTTCGATTAATCNAAACAATGAGCATGAGAAGTTTTTTTAGGAATAACAGCACACTTCGGTGTCGGAAATGAACTATTTTCGATTAATATTGGAGTGTACCAGTCAAATGAACGTCATACTTCAGAACACATCGCTGAAATGCTGCTGAATACTTATACTGAGTGGGGCGTCAACGGAGATAAAGTTTCGGCTGTAGTAACAGACAATGCAGCCAACATGGTAAAGGCCGTCGATTTGGCTTTTGGAAAAAAGCACATACCATGTTTTGCACACACCTTGAATTTGGTAGCACAAAATTCTATGCAACAGTGTACAGAGCTGCGAAAATTGATAAATAAAGTAAAAGATATAGTAACATGGTTCAAACAGAGTAACATAGCCAGTAACGAATTACGTAAAGCAACCCAGAACGAAACAAAATTAATACAAGAGGTCCCGACCAGATGGAATAGTACATATTATATGATCGAAAGACTGTTGGAGCTTCGCACTATCGTCAATAATATAATCATTGGTCATAAAAATGCACCACCGATGCTTACTGCGTTAGAATTATCTATTCTTTCTTCGGTTTTACAAGTTCTGCGACCGATCGAAGCGGCAACCAAGGAAGTATCAGGGGATAAGTACTGCACTAGTAGCAAGGTAATACCACTGATCAATTGTCTTCTTTTGAAAGTCAAACCTCTGAAATTCGATGATCCTCTTGCCAAGGAAGTCCAATCTCTGGTCCTTAAAGAGATTGACAAGAGAATGGGTGTTATAGAGAGAGTGACTCCCCTCGCTATAGCCACATTATTGGATCCGAGGTTCAAGAAAATGCATTTCACGAACCCAATTGCTTGGTCTTCAGCTGTGGCAAGAGTCAAAGATTTGATGAAAATAACTGTACAAAATGAGGCTGTGGAATCAGACTCTTCAGATCATTCTGACAAACCAGAAGATAATTTTTCATTGTGGGACGATCACCATAAATTACTCAAGAAAAGCTGGAAAACGGCGCAGTCAGATGATTCCATTTCTGATGAACTATCAATCTACTTGCGCAGCCCAATAGGTCGACTCAATGAAAACCCATTAGAAATTTGGAATGATCTAAAAATAAAACTTCCAAAATTCTATCCCATTGCCTACAAATATTTGACCATGGTGGGTACTTCAGTACCATCTGAACGTTTGTTTTCCAAGGCGGCACAAATTGTGAATCAACAGCGTAATAGACTTAAAGGGAAACGGTTAAATAAACTCTTATTCTTGCAAAGTCTACCAAAGGAACATTGGAAATAGACTTACTTACTAATGATACCTTTAAACACCGGATCATTTTCAATTTGTTTGTATTTTTGTAATCATCATCATATTCAGCCCGTATCTGCCCACTGCTGGGTATAGGCCTCTTCCCTATCAAAGGCTTTTTTATATTAAATGTAAAATAAATTGATAAACAATTGTGTTACTTATTGTTCGTTATACTTTAAAACGGGTGCTAAGTAATTTATGCAGCTTTAACAATGTTCTTAATGTTTAACAATGGTCTTAAACCTTTTTTTTTTTGGCAAATTTATTTTATTATATCACGCAATCCTTTGTGGTCCTGTAAGAGTCTAGTAGGTTTTTCACATTTTTGTAATTATAACAAATATTCATACGCATTGCCCTTTTTTTCAATAAACAAAAGCTGGATCAACAAATGTTTTTTCTTTGTTAAATAGCTTCAACATCCTTGAACACACACACAGAAGTCGTGTGGATACGACAGTGCTGTTGTAAGAGTAGTAGATACTTCAAAATTGTCCTTTGTTTGTTTTTATGGAGTGTCAGGCTTTGTAAACGAATGTCCCAAAAAATACTCGATGTTGAGAAAACATCGATGTTTCTATCCGATGCATCGCAAAATATCGATGCGCAGGTTCGATACATTGCATCGAATAAAAACATCGATGTATTTTCAAAGTGGACACCCCTAGCCGGTACTGAAGCGCGGGACGTCGCGCAGCCTCTCTTGTGCGGGCGAGCGCGCCTGGCGGCGGCCGGCGGAGCTCTGTCTACTGGTGGCGCGCGGCGTACTGCGCTCGCATTATGTATTCTTGGCGGCTCGTTCCAGGCTTCTCTTCGTCGTGGGGTTGCTCTTCACCGACTGTCTGCGTTCCCTATGACTGGAACTGCTGTTAAGCAGTGGAAAGTCTGATGTGATTGTCTTAGTAGGCTCCACAGTGTTTAAAGTGGTTTTGGTGTATTTATGCGTATTCTGTACCTATTATAGGCGACACGCCTTGAGAGTTTTTTGCTGATATCTTCTTAATCTTTATTAGTAAAAGCACGTAAAATTTAAAAATTTTAGTATTTAAAATAAAGCAGATTTATTCAAATTAACAAATACATTCTGTGTTTGTGCTCCTGCTGCGAGGGGCGCTCGCAGGAGGACGGCTGCCTTATGTGAAGGCTGATTTTCTTGTCCTATGCACCTGAGCTGCGGATAGCTGACCACTTTCCTATACCGGAAACAGGTCTAGGCCAAGGAGTTCTATAAACTCTATCCGCAGCCTGGTAATGTTTCACCACACTCAGGCAGCTCTCTGCGCACTCGGGCTTGCGTATTTATCAGGCCCAGGTGCTCAGGCAGGTCGGCTGGTTGTTGTTGTTGTGCTGCAGTGGTGGCTCGCTTCCTGGAATTCCTCGCAGCAGCTCGCAGACTCGCCCTTGTAGTCGCTGCAGAGCTGGAAGGCTTCTAGGAATTCTTGCTGCTGGTGGCTTCTCTGTGTTGCTGGTTGGCTCGGAGCTCGGGAACTAGTTTTGTTAAACTTGGTGAATTCTGTCCCGGACCGATCGGAGATTTTTCCTGCCAGCCACAGGTTTTAATAATATTTGTTTTATTGTGGGATACGTTTTAAACTTGTAAATTCGGCATTTTAGGTCGTCTGTTTCGCGATTTAATGTCTGGGGAGTACTTACCTAACCTTCTAAGTATCGGGTTTTTGTGTAGGGTCGTGTTATCATATTGTTCCCTTACATAATTTTGTTACCTATGAACGGAATTTTAACAGCGTTATGTAAATCTACCTTTCGGGTGTATTTGAGTGAATTTCCTATTATTCATAGGTATTTATTTTAAACGATTTGTAGTTCGTTAATTAAGGGTTTGGCCACGTTTCCCCAGACTTTGTGTGCGTACATAAGAGCTGATCTAACTATGGCTGTGTAAGTTAATAACTTTAACCTCGTGGGAATTTAGGGTTTTTAAGCAGTGGATACAATTGTATAATTTTCGAAAGTGCTGTATTTTTAGCATAAGTGATATGTTTACCCCAGTGAAATTTGTTATCTATAGTTAGTCCCAGGTATTTGGCAGTTTTACTGTAGGGGATTTCTATTCCGTCATATTTAATTGGTTTCGCGTTTGGTTCATTTCTCCGCCTAGTTATTAGCAGGGCCTGGGATTTCTCTGAATTTACTTTAATTTTCCAGCGGTCGCACCACTGCCTGAGCTCGTCCATTTGCAATTGTCTATACAAGATTGCGTAAGGCAGTAGTTTAACTTTTGCATAAATTAAAGTATCGTCGGCATACATTTGAACTTTTGCATAGGTGCTGGGGATGTCTGCAGTATACACATTATATAAAAAGGGTGAGATGGCGTATCCCTGCGGCACACCTGTGGTGAGTGGGCGGGTAGAAGACTCAGATTTTTCTATTGTAACATAAAATTCGCGGTTTGTGAAGTAGCTATTTAAAAGATGATTGTAGCTGTCTGGGAAGTTAAAATTGATTAGTTTTTGTATTAGGCTCGGGATCCATTCTTTATCAAATGCTTTGGCGATGTCTAAAAATATAGCTATTGTGGTTTGCTTGTTGTTTAGGGTATTTTGTGTGTCCGTGACGAAGCTTGCCAAAGCGTGTGTTGTGGAGTGTCCAGATTTGAAGCCAAATTGCGTGTTAGGGATTATCGTTTTTAATTCCGCGTGGGTTTTTAAGCGCGTGAGGAGTATTTTTTCAAAGATTTTACTGAGCGAGCTCAGGAGTGATATCAGGCGTCTGTTTTGTGGAAGGCAAGGGTCTTCTCCGGGTTTAGGTATTATTATTATTTTGGCCTGTTTTCATTCTGCAGGGTAGTGTTTGTGTTTTAATATGGCATTAAATATGTTCAGTACTATGAAAAGTGCCGGGTATAATTGGTATGAGATTTTATAGTGTCCCGGCGCTTTTTTCGGATGAACTGATTTTAATGTTAGCAGGAGTACTGGCAATGTTACTAATTCAGGTTTCTTATGGGGTTTTTTTCAAGAAAGACAGCCGTAGTGTTGTTTATGTGCCGAGGCAAATTAGGGTCTCCGAGGTCTGCGTTGGGCGTGAGTTGATCAGCGAGAGTCGGCTATGTCTTCTGCCTTGTCTATGGGCGCGTATTTTAAACCTGAAAGAGCTAGAATGGGGGTATAGTTTTTTTTAACCTTTTTTCCTCGGAGGATTTTAGATTTCCGCCAAAAATTTTCAATATCATCTGCCATTTCGGTGATAAAGGTGTCCCATTTATATATTCGGAGCTGTGATAATTTATAACGGAGGTCTTTATTAAGTTTGTTAGATCTGGTTTTAAGTTTGCGGGTTCTGAGACGTTGGTAATCGTGTCACGCTTGCCAATTTTTCCGCCAGTAAGAGATATATTTCCGGGGAGTTTTGTTTTAAAAATTGCCGCTGCTAAAGAAATTGGGTGTGTTTTTTAATTGGCCTTTAATTTTTTTCTGAAAAATTTCTAATGCTGGTTTGAAGTCCTTTTTGCGGTTTATTTCTATCGGCTTTTCTTTGAATATTTCGTCCAGGTCAGTTTTAAATTTATCCCAATTGGTTTGCGGCAGTTCATTTAGAATTACTTCCGGGTGTTTAATTAAGTTGGTGCTGATTTTGCAGAATACTGGCGAGTGATTTGATTCTAATTCGTCCAGGACAGTTAATTCTAGTATCGGGTTAGGTATGTTAGTTAGAATAACGTCAATAACGTCCAGCTGGTTTACGTTCATGTTATTTGGTGGAAAGTAAGTGGGTCTGTCCGGGGCGTGAATTTTGTATAATTATTAACTTGTGCGTGGCGTAAGAGAATACTGCCTTTCGTGTTACTTCCCCTGCTATTCCAGTGCGGGTTTTTAGAATTTAGATCTCCTGCAATTAGAAACGGGTGTTGTTGCGCTGTTATTATATCCAGATCTGTCTCTAAGAGTGCTTTACAGGGGGTTTGGTAGGCGTAAATTATGGTTATGTGTCCCGAGTCTGTTTGAATATTTATTGAAGTCGATTCTAAGTGCTGGCAGTCTGGATTTGCAATTAACTGGTGGTGTATTTTATTGTGAATTAGTATCATAGTACTGCCTCCTTTAGTAACTCTACCGTTTCTGTAAGTTACGTAATTTTGAATGGAAAATTTCTTGTTAGGTTTTAAGAATGTCTCCTGCATTAACGCGATTTCTATGCCGTACGTGTCCAGTAGTCTTTCTAATTCATATAATTGAATGAAAACGCCGTTGCCGTTCGAAGTAAAAAAGGGACAGGGAACCAAGGGGTTGCTGGGTGGTATGACCCATTTAGGGCGAGACCTGGAACGTCGTGAGTGCCTGGAACAGCAGGCTTTGTTTGGCCACGGGGTCTTGGGTGAGTTTGGATGCATCCATGAAGGAGCAGAAGTGCGCCATTATCCCGGCGAAATTGGCTTCCCGCAGGAATTCCAGGAAATCCTGGAGGTCCCGCATGGTGTTGCCCATTTCGCCCATAGGTGGTGCAGGGTTTGGAGTGTGGACAGGCTGGGTGTTGAGGAGGGGAAGGGGTACGTGGTTGTGTGGGATTTGTGTTGCAACTGGGGGTGATGTGGAGAGTGTGTAGGACTGTGTGGATGCTCTGGTTGTGTTAGCGTACGAAAAAGCGGAAGGTAGTGCCTGTGCGTTCACGATTTTGGGGTACATGGAGTTGTCTCAGCCGGGGGTTTGGGCTGCCAGGGCAGCCAAGAGGGTTTGTGCCCAGTTGGAAGTTCTGCGTTCAGCAGCTGCTTGCCGGCACTGGACAATTTCAAGGACCTTTGGGCACTTGCTTGGAGGTGGCCAGGTGGTATCCAAGGCAGTTGCAGCACTGCGGGTTGGGGCTGGGCTTGAGGCACACATCCAGAGTGTGGGGGGCCAGAGCAGTGGGGACAAACATTTGGCAGGTGGTAGACATTTTTAGTGTGGTCCAGGGCATTGCAATTTTTTAATTGTGCAACATCGGACAGCCACTTGCGGTAAGTTCGGGGATGAAGCACGGTCATGTGGAGCCGGGTGACTTCAGTGAGAGGGGGAAGCATCTCATTTCGTGCGGCTGTCATGCAGAAAAGCCGCAGGGGAACCAGCTGTGTTATTGTGGGGTTGGAGGGACCCGGGATTTGTGTACGGAACTGGTACACATCACTGACAGCGCAGCCCTGCTCCGCGAATTCCTCATGAATTTCTTCAGTGGGCATGTCCGCTGGCAGGTCGATCACGACTTTTTGTGGCTGATCCANTGTGTCCGCCGGCAGGTCGATCACGACTATTTGTGGCTGATCCATGGACGTTACGTATGTGAAATAAGGGATGTTGCTTGCCTTGAGGAGGTCTCGCGTGACATTGTATTTTAGGGGGTCAGCTGCAACAATGTGAAGGCCGTTTCTGGCCATGGACAGGGTGGATGCTGTCGCGTGGATCAGCCGAAGTGTTTGTACCAGGAAGGTGGGTGTCACAGACTACTAGGAGGTAGGTTGTGCGCCTGGTGTTGTTGGCAGAGCGCAGCTGTGTTCGAGTGGGAGGAGGGCCTGAGGGGCCGATGGGATGTCTCTGGCATCGCGAAGAACGTCGAACCGGTTTGAAAACGGCACACCAGGCTGCGCTTCCACTGGAGTTCTGGCATTTTTTTGCTGCTTGTCGTGATGCGACAAGCTGGTATCTTTTATTCCTCATTGTTTTCCTCTCCGATTCAAGGACCGATTGGCTTGCCGTTTGACAAACGTTAAGCGGAAGTGGAGCCATTCCAGTGTTACCTCCTGCAGAGTTTTTGGACGTCGCGGTTCTCCCGTTTCCATTTCAGTTTCATTTCTCGCTTGTTGGAACAGGGGAATGATTTGTGGTGCTAAGAGGTATTCTTCTGCTGGCATGTTGCAAATGAGTTCGTTGTCGGCACAGATAAGGACAGCATCTGGACGGACATTGCGTGGAGTTGTGAAGTTGGATGACAGTTCGGCCTACTCTAGGAGGCCATCCCCTGTTACCAAGGTCGTGGGACCGTCCAGGGCCCCATTTGTATTGAAACAGCTCGTTTAAAAATTTTTTTTTAATTTAAATTTAAAATAAAATTTAAATTAAATTTTTTTTAAACTCAAAAAGTGTAAACCTATGCGCTGTACAGTGGCTCCACCGCTGACCCTAATGGGCTAGGCTCGAGCTGCCTGGGGTAGGAGATACCCCAGGCGGCAAGCACACTGTGTGTCCACGAACTAAATCTTAGAATATCTATTCGCAACCTGGAGAGGGAAGTCAGCACATCCAACACCCTCGGAGTTCAAGCCAAGAGTGACATCTGCATCTGGCTCGAGATACAGAGGAGCACAGGGCGGCACATATTAATGGACGTAGTAAAGGCGGATGGGCAAATGTGCGGTCCAATACAGTGGAGGCCCGGACGTCCGAAGGGAAGAGTGCATAAGGGACAATCCCAAAAACTGAGACGTCAATAGTGGGATGGGCCCACCAAACCTGACTCGCTGCCACGTATATGTAAGGACGAATAATACCACTGGCACAAAATGTGCCCGAACTGGGTGACTGAACCGCAGGGAAACGACAAAGCAGAGTAGGGCAAATTGGAGCTGCCCTCTCCGCCATTTTTGCGACCGGAACTCCCGAAGCTACAAATAACAAACAGATGCACCATTACCTAGGCCAAGTTAGCTCCGCCAGATTTTAGCTGATTATAATACCCATATGCTTGGATGAGTTGAATATCGTCTTCTTAATCGATAGGTCCATGTCGCATAACTTCGTGTGGGCGGAGTTAATAGGCCAACAGCTTATCACCAGGGACAAACAAATCGTACAATTGACCACATTGAATGGGACCAGCGAATGTTTGAATGAAGTCCGAGTGGAAATACATATTCGTGACTGTTCTACGGACATCATCGCCCTCCTCTCGACGAGAAACGAGAGAACCTGAGTCTAGGGGTTCCATGTATTAGACAACACAAAGCTATTATTGAAATCGCCATGGATTGCATTCACATTGGTTTTTACCGAACAGCGAACATTGTACAACCTAGGGTACAACCTAGGGTATTGCAGAGAAAATAGCGAACAATCTATCCAACTAGACACGTTCGACCACGCCATACCCACGGAACATAGGGACGCTTTCCAACGAGTCCTGACCAAGCGATGGGACATATTATCCATGGCAAATCCCCTTAAAAGAACAAGTATGGCAGAACACGTGATACCACTCACGAAAGTTCAAACCCTCTGGTCTGCCCCTCGTGTTTATGATCCTTATCAACTGAGGATCATTAATCAACAAATCGAGGAAGTGATTAGGGATGGGGTAATAGAACCCATGGAAAGCAATTAAAACTCATATATCCCTCTGGCCACCAAGAAATATGGGATCTGGAGGTTTTGTGTGAACTTCCGCCCGCCCAACCAAGTGAGAGAGAGTGTGCCTCCGCCCTTAATCAGTGTGAACTCTGCACTAAACATGTTACGGGACTTCAAGATTTTAACTTCTCTTGACCTGAGAAGAGGCTATGCGATCCGAAGACCGTCACAAGACCGCATTCACAGCCCCCGACGGCCGCCGATTTAATTTTGCTCCATTCACTTTGGACTGAAATGCGCCTTACAGAGCATGATAGTCTTCGCTTTGGATGGGCTGATAGGGGAGTGTATGATCGCTTATCTAGACGAGATAGTGATCTGACCAAAAACGTGGGAAGAATACGTACAACAATTATCCCTTGTCTTGGAGCGACTGGCTATCAATAGGTTAGCGTTTGCCAATGGAACATGTTATATAGGGAAAACATGACTTCAATACCTGGGTCACATGGTCGATGCTGAGGGTATCCAGCCCAACCACTAACAATTGTGGCTAATTCGAGACTACCCTGCACCCAATTCACGCAAATACCGGCGAAAATGTTTCGGGCTTGTAAACTGGTTAAAGAGCAACATACAAGACTTCGCTACAATAACAGCCCCATTAACTGCCGACTGTCAACACAATGGCGTTTCCAATGGAAATACGATGCCCAAATTGTGTTGGAAGAAATCAAACACAGATTCCAACAGTGAGACAAACTGTCCCGTTTAGACCCCCAGAGGCATTTATTTCTGCAAACAGATGCCAGTCAAGAGGGGTTTGGCACTATTCTATTTCAATACTATGGTGATGGGGAAAACTGAGTCATAGACTACAGTATCATAAAGCTTGCCGCATGCGAATGCAAGTACACACTAAAACACTACTGCCAACACCTAGAGTACCAACGATTTACATTAAGGACCAACAATCAGTGTTTAATTTGGCTGCATAACATGCACACTGTCCGCAGCATGCTCATGCAGTGGAACCTGTTATTACAGGCCTATGATTGCTTGGTGGAAAGCGTCCTGGGCGAAGAAAACTAACTAGCAGACACCCTTTCCCGTACATCCTGTACAACCAAAATATCACGTGACGAAGACGAGTGGGAAGTCCTACTCCCACCAGACAGTTCGCCGGTTGCTCAGCTACAGCATGTCAATGTAGGCACAAGCAATGCCTCCCAAGACCTAACAAGTGATGCATAATACCAACGAGTACTCGCTGCATATCAACTGTCCGCAGTGTGCCAGAGAACAGCTGGCCAACTGGCGCACGATGATAACCACCTGGAGACCCTGCCCGCAAGGGAAGAGGGGAACTGGCGAACATACGGGCCGGAGGAGGGACAAATGTTTGTCCTGGAACACTCTCATGCCAGCCACCTAGCGGGTCACCCGGAAGCCGCACAAACAAAGCGGAACATATTAGCCCACTATTTCTCCCCAGGGCTCACACGACAAGTGCGGGAATTCGTAAGTGGCTGCGATACATGTAACCACCTGAAAATTTGTTGCCCCGATGGTGTTGCTCAACAGCAACCCCTCGTACCAGAGAAACCCTTTGTGACCATCGCCTAGGACCTGATGGGACAATATCCCCGTGCCACAAAAAAAATGAGACATTTATTGGTAGTGACGGATTTATACACCATGAGGTGTGAAGCTTATCGCCTCCCGAGTTCAAGCCTCAAAAACGTAGCTCAAAAACGTAGCAGGAGCATTGCAGAATTATTTCTTCGCCCGCTGGAGTTACCAATAGGTAATCATCTCCAAAAATGGACAGCAGTTCAGGAGAAAGCGATAGCGGAATTTCTGCACCAAGTGGTGGGCAGTACAGGTGGTGTACCACCCCCATTCGAATCCCACAACATGAAGGAACCAAGAGTTCAAGGCACAGTTCCGGCTTCGCGTGAGGGATGACAGCACTACCTGGGCCACTCATCTCCCAGAGATACAGTTCTGCCTGAGAAACCGACAGAACGAAGGCACTAGCAACTCGCCTGCAGAATTACTATAAGGACACTGTCTGGTACGACCCGGGGAATATGTATACCCACAACCGACAAGGAACTCAGGACCCTAAGAAACAGAGACACGAGATGGATACAGCCTGCAGAGTTTCGAACGGGCCAGGGAACGACAGGAATGGCACATCTATCAGTGGTTGCCAGAAACTAGACAGCCCCTGAAAGAGCTGCAAATTGCGCAACTTTGTATGTAAGAGCACACCAGCAGTTGGCCGCCTACGTTAATTTCTGTGCAGGTTTCGCCCCCTGCTGGAGTGGACCCCACACAGTGGTACGAAGGGTGGGGAAGACTGACTACATCATCCAAATGGGTGCACTTAGGCAAGTTAAGTTCCATCATGACAACCTTCCCCCCTGATCTACGCCGTGAAAACGTGACGCCGGTCAACCACGACACCGCTCCGTGGGCATTGGAAAATGTTCGAGAAGACGACGACGAAATTGTATCAAAGGCTTGTGTTTTCCCCTGATCTGGGAGACCGGCCAGGGAACTTTATTAGGGAAGCAACTGTTGTTTCTCTGTTTTAAAAGGTCTTGGAGGCCAGGGGTAGGGGTGGTTGTTTTGCATAGTAATGAAAAAATATGTTATTTCTATTTTTAATTATTTTGTATAAAATAAATCAAATATTATGTCTTTGTAGGGCGTTTAAATTCATGAGATTTTATTAAATAGTTTCAATAGTTTTTTTAAAATTCCCATATTGGGAATTGGCATTTTGCATTTCAAAAACGGGAAAATTTATCAGAGTTTTGTAAACATTTCTTTTTCTGTGAAAACCAAAAATAAGTTTTAGGATTATTATACCCTTCGCTGCCGCACCAACGAGGAGGGGGTGGGGGTTTCTATTNAAGGAGGGGGTGGGGGTTTCTATTCATTGAATATCGAACATCATCATCCTGAGGAATCAGAGAAGTAGTCCTATTTGCATGTGTCTGCTGAAACCGTCACAATTGTT
>NQII01006169.1:0-62394 GCA_002778355.1 Clitarchus hookeri
CACCAGCAACACTTTCACAATTATGGGCGTCTACAGAGGTAGCATGTCTTAATATTTCTGCCGGGGACTTCCCACGTATTGTTGAGTCCATGCCACGTCGAATTGCTGCACTTCGCCGGAAAAAAGGAGGTACGACACGATATTAGGAGGTATACCATGACTTTTGTCGCCTCAGTGTATAATATAGTTCATTGTTACGGTAAGGCATATCTAGCTTGGACTTTGAATTTCTAAAATCATTGTAGTCAATGTACATCTTATCGAAAATTTTATCCTCGATATCCAGGTTCCAATTGTCTTTAGATAACACTTCATTCCTTCCATTCTTAATAGAAATATTTTTAACATGGCAATGGTCAAAAATTGAACCATATTTGTCTTAATCAGCATTTTTTTTTCTGTTTAGCTGAATGTCAACAATGATAAAGTCAGGCATATCGAATTGGATTGAATTGAACTTATCCTTTATATCAAACTGGAATTAGTTTGCACCAGTAGGTACAGTTTTTCAACACATTGCCAATAATTGAAACCTATNACTTTAATTTCGTCTCCATAATTAGACTCGTATTCAACAATTGGCCACAGTATTTCCATTTTCTCGATTAAAATTGTACCAGCATCTGTGATAATATCAGGAGATCCATCTGCTGGTGTTTTAGGTCTTCTGTAAATAGAAACATCATCATGAGAATTTCGAATGAATGTAATCTTGTACCTGCCTTTCCAGAATATTTCATTACAATCCCTCATAAACCCAAACAAATATCTTAATGGTTAGACAAGTTCATTATATCCATCTGCCTTAAAATATTTCCCTTTTTCTACCCCTGCTAGTTGCAAGTATGATGATTTCGATTCTGAACTAAGCAATGCATGCATCATAGTCGAAGTGATGCCAGGAATGTCAAAACTTTCAATTATATTGCCATGCTTAGAGATCTCTACTCTTGAGAACTGGAATGGGAAGAAATTCTCACAAAGGTCAATGGTTGAAGTTTTTTCATAATCCGCATTTGTATCTCTTTTAGTTAGCTTATTCTGTTGGTATACATAAGCCTCGTTCGGATGTGTAAATGCATCGCCAACAGGAATATCAAACTCAATGCGCTTGCTGTATTCATTTCAATTGTTTTTTTGTCTGGTCGTTTGGTGGAAACGATTGACGTTCATAGCTATAAATATTTTGCATACTCATTTATTATATAGAATTTTTTTTTTTGAGAACTTAACTTTTCTTATTAACCCAAGAATTATGACTACTATCAAAACCCAGCCATTTAACAAGCAACTTACTTCCTTTCCTCTGTAAAACTTTCTCTACTAAGTAGTCTTGGTCATACTGGGNTTTCCTCTGTAAAACTTTCTCTACTAAGTAGTCTTGGTCATACTGGGTCTTAAGCAGCTCTGGTTCATAAAATATACCCTTAATGGAATCACTTTTGAAACCTCTTATTCTGTATGTTATGGGGTGCGTTTACAAAACATCACATACCTTAAATACTTCAGTGGACCAATTTTACCCCTTTACAAACAAACCTTTACTTTTACTTATACGAACTTTATCTCCTATAGATAACCTTGCTTTATCCATTTTTCTTTCTCCACTATACGTGTTGATTAAAAAGGATCTTTCATTCTTTACACTTACATTGGCAGGCTTCATCCCGATTGTGCTATGGACAGTGTTATTCTATTCACTTATTACTTTAGACAATATATGTACCCATTTTTAGCTTCCCTGCACAGTAAATATATTCCACATTTTCTCCTTCAATGTTCTATTGAATCTTTCTACAGAACTGGCTTTATTTCTGCTGTATGTTGAATAGTGTGTTATGTTGTTATTGACCATTAATGTCTTAAATGATTTATTGTAAAATTCTTTCCCTTCGTCTGTTTGTAAATGCATAGGACTGCGGCCATTCAAAATAGTTTTAAATGCTTAAGTAACATTTTCAACTGTTTTATCTTTGACAGGTATTGTCCATGCATACTTGGAAAAAACATCAATCACAGTCANAAAGTAACATTTTCAACTGTTTTATCTTTGACAGGTATTGTCCATGCATACTTGGAAAAAACATCAATCACAGTCAACATATACTTAAACTCTTTGCTAAGTCTGTGTATACCTTTTAATGTCCCAGAGTCCATCTCACCCAAGTCAGCCTGCCAGAGATCGTCGATGCCAAAATATATAATAGCACTCCTGGGGAAATTTTTTCGCATTGGTTTATGAATTTCATTTCCAATATCGTATTTTATACTCCCACCAGTGAACATTGACTTATTGGTACTACAACATCTACAAACACATTTAATTCTTGCATTATTTGTAAGTTCATAGTAAACCTTATCACTTAGTGTATGATTCCTACACTTCAGACAGTACACATATAAGTTATCAATATTCACTATATATATATATATATATATATATAATAAATGATTACCGAAGAACAAGCTAAAATGTATATAGAGAGACGAAAACAACTAATTGAAAAGTTTAAAGTCTTCCGGAAACTACATAAAGACGAGTATGATAAAAATAAAAGACAGGAACAACCTTTGAAAGATGCGATAAAGGACTTGGGACAACGAGTTCAGCACGTAACAAACGAGAATAAGAACCTAATCAAGGAACTGGTTCCATTTGCTGTAAAGAATTTGGACTACCTACGAACGCCTACGGAAACTTCATTTGAGAGGAATCTGTTTGGTAAAGCAGACACCGGTGACGATGGCGTTGAACGCTATGACGATGCCGTTGAACACTATGACGATGGCGTTGAGGCGTTGGAGCATTTGAAAAACGATATTGTACCGTTAACAAACTATAGAACAACATTTATTGGAGAGAAAGTGACTGAATTCTTAAATAACTGCGATGACCATGTTTTTGGACTAAGGCCTGATGGAAGCAAAAGGTATATTGGCGATAGCGAAGTAATATTCAACAATGACCGACTTACTGTAAAAGATCGAACATACATTGGAACTGATGGTTTGCTGAAACTGCTAACTCGTAAGGATGTATCAGAAAGTGACTACACTGCAACTGACTATGAAAACTATAGTCATATCCTAACAGATACAAATGCAGTTTTTCAAAAGAATGACCCCAACTCGGGAACACCAAAATCAAGCAAGGGCGATAAATGGAAAACTATCGTTAGACCAGTGTACGATATGATAAAGAAAAACCGCAACTCCCCTCGTACAGGAACAGGTATAAAGACATATACAGGCTATCCCAAAGAATATATATGGATGGATGATGTTAGGAAGCTCATTGATAGGCTTCTCGTTATTTATGGCGAAGAGAATGCTGGAAATGATAACTATTACAATGAGAAGGTCGGAATAATGGAGATGCTCAACAGCAAGTTAAGTGACTTTGTTGTGAATAATCCGAAAAGTATACCATACTTGATACGAATGTTAAACACAATACCCCCTTCTTTCTGGGAGTCGGAGCACCATGGAAAATGATTAATCAATGACGTAATAAATTCTCTACCTTTTGAGTTGCATGCACCAGCTATAAATTCCTAGGCCCAGATACCAGACTAAAAGAGAGACTTGAGAGAGGTGATAAACCTGTTACTCCATTAAATGAAGCTGCAATGGAGCATGATATAGCTTTTCATCACCATAAAGATCTAGCTGAAAGACACGTAACTTATAACGATCTGGAAAAGAAGGCATTAAATGATTGTGAAGCTCAGATGCTAGTCTCAATGAGAGATTGTGGGCAGGTGTTACTGGATCTGCAAGGCATATTAAATGTAAGTTAGGCTGGGGAATTAAAATAAAACTTAAAAAAAAATTGGTTTAATAAATGAAAGTAAAAAACATCGCATTTCAAGTTTCTAACGAGGAGCTGGAGGGTTTGAATATTTATTCTTTCATGACAACAAACCAACTGGAACGCAAAAACAAGAAATTTAAGGAAGGCAAAAGTGTGACTATCACAGTCTCAACTCCACAGCTTAAGAAATTGAAGACTGGAAATGGTTTGACATTTCATTGGGAGCTCTGGGGGCATTGGCAGGATGCGCCTCATCTATCACTACATCATCAATTATTGCTAAGAAGAGAAAACAGGAATTGGAAGAACAAAATAGACATAATTTAGCCATGGAAAAACAAGGTAATGGAGTGAAGAATGCAAAAAAAAAAATAAAAGGAGTAACTCTACTTAGTAACTTTGATATTGATAAAATGGTTAAAAAATTTAACGTTAAAAATTTTCGAGGTGTATTTATGATTGATAAGATACCTAACATGCCACACGATAAGGAATGTGGGATTGTCAACCTACATGTTTCGAAAAACTCTGAAACACACTGGGTATGCTACTGGAAAGAATTCAATAAGAAATATTTTTTCGACTCATTTGAATTGATTGCGTATCTCGGTAATAATATTATTTATAACGATAGCAGAATTAAAAATTGCCACCAAGTAATTTGTGGCCATTTGTGTGTCATTGTGCTAAATCACTTTTCACATAATGTTAAATTTCGAAAAATTCTTTTACTATTAATAAAGGATGTAATATTTGGAAATACATTAATAACCTCCTGGATTGAGGATCAAATTAAAGAACACCGAAATAATTATACAACTACTGAGAAGATCAATCCTAATGATTTTGTTTCCCATCAATAGTTCAGTGACTTTATAACCACACAGACAAGAAATAAATAATCCTTGGATAAAGCCTTTCTTATACTTGAAAGAAGATAATAATATAGATTTTAAAAACCAAAGACTTATGAACTTGGGAAATCCTATTGCACCTAATGATGCAGTCAATTTAGAGTAATATCAGTCCAACAGAATTTAAATTATTCGTTTAGTCGGGAATTACAGTTAAAAGGACAAATTATTTTACTTGGGTAGCAATCAAACACAATACATTTTTATGAGTGGAATACTAATTGATATAATAATAAAATCAGTAGACAATAAAAGTATTATCAAATTATACCATAATTTGAAAAGCATTTACAATGTAATGCCCGATGATAAGTTATTTTTTCAATTTCCAAAAACTTTCAGTTTATCTGAAGGCACAATTGTGTTTTTTGAAATAGTTATGGTATATAAATATATTTTTAAAAAAAAGTTCAGTCTGTTTTTTTAATGGAAATACTTCCATTAAAAGCAAAGGAAAATGTGCTAATAATCTAACAATTTAAAGGGTCTTTAATTTTATTATGATACTTCCTGTTATTCAACTTACAAGTCGTATCTACTGTAACAAAATAATATTTCTTATTCCATCGTTTTGAACAACTCCCTAAATTTCTCAAATGGGATATCACCACCAACGAAATCACTATGAATATGTTTAAGAATTGTATCGTCATGTCTGAATATGCAAAGAAAATTGGCATTGTCTCTTATAAGCTGTTTAGGCACTTTTGAGTATGTCTGAGCTAAATAGAAACAATCAATATCTTTGTGTCTACCGCAAGTGAAGAAATCTCTTACTTTGTCCTGATTTTCAAGTATGATGTCATCAAAAACCACAACAGAATTATTATAACATTCATCCACGGTAACCAATTCTTCATTTGTAGGGAAGAAGTACGCTATTGGTTCAGTTATTGGTTTCGCTGCTACCTCTGTATCTTCCTTTAAAGTGATATATTTTTGTTGGTTCAGACTTTTTGAACAAACATATAGAGTGCCAAAGTCCAACCATCCTGGTGAATATATAAAATTATCAATCATAAGTGTAGTTTTTCCACAATTACTAGGACCCACTAACAAACATGTAATATTATTAGGCATTAATTCTCCATGTTGTTTTGTCAATGCAGTTTGGTCTGGTATCCTTATTCTAATATCCCAGTTTACCTGTTTAATTTTTTTGGATTATTCATTTATTTAATAGATTTTTTTGTTGTAATAAAAGAGTAAAGTATTCAAGCTAACATATAACAAATCAGTGTTGAAGAAAAGACTACATTATCCTTTAGAGATAGAGGAGCACTCAGTGGTTTAAGTTGAGTTCTATACTTCATACCTAACACACAACATTATCCCTGTGGAAAAGAGGCTCTATTTTAATGACCTGTGTGGTATGGAAACATAAGATGAAATTCCAGTTCACCAATATAGTTTAAAAGATCTTGTAAAAACTATAAAGACAATTCCCCCATTTAATATAGTTCCAATGGGTGGGGGAGAAAACAATAGCATATCCCGTGAGCTGGATAAGACAACAAACAGGGTGAAAGTAAAATGTGTGTTTGTTTTACAGTTTGGAAAATGGGGTTCTATAGGAGAACTTTTGGGTTTCACAGAAAATAAAATCCTGAAAGCAAACGAGCACCGTTATGGAAATACAATTCCTAAATTTATTCCCTTTGAAACAACAAATATACACTATAATATAGATAATGGTATCATATTAAAACATGATGAATATAACCACAGAGAAAATAGCATAATTGCTACATTTAAACCAAGGATGGCATTTGGATTTGGTGACACAATCTATTATGAACCTCTTTATCCATTATTTATTCCCGTGCAAACAACTCAAGTAAAGGAAATAATAGTTGAAGTCAAGGATGACAAAGGTAAGTTAATGAATTTTGATTCATCAGAACGAACTGTGGTCTTAGAGATGAGACTGTAGATACTTATTTTTTCTATTAAAGAAAAAGGTATTTTAGGCTGGAAGTAGTCATATAATAACTGTAATGGTTATTTAAACCATTAAAGTTTCATATTAATAAAAAACTAAAGAATATATGTAACGCTCGTTGATAAACGCAATTGCATCATGTAACTGAGTTCAACACACAGCTCGCATTCTCTTTGTGTAGAAACAGGTTTTTGTCCGTAGAGACTCGTTATCTACTGTGCTCGCTAACTGTAATGTAATTTGTGAACCAGGATGTGGTCGAAGTCGATGTATCTGCGCTCTAGATGTGATTCATTAAAACATTCGACGTGACTCGCTGTATAAGATGTATGAAGAACCTCGCCTAGCGTCTTGCCAATTTAGCTCAGTGGTAAGACGTCTGACTCTTAACGCAAGGCTTGTGGGTTCAAATCCCGGGCTGAGCGGATAAATTTACAGTGTGGGTGTGAAGGTGGCCGCATCCACGTTGTATGGTTATCAACAAAGCCATTCCAAATTTGAGCTAATAAAATTAATGCTTTTACTCTTAGCAGAGGTCTAGGAGTAGCAGATGCAAATATATGCTACCCCTTAAAGCCCAGCAAAAATACTATCTACAGTAGTCACTATTGTATCAGACATATAGCTGGGTAATCTCGGATGGTGAAGGCGCTACACGATCTAAGAGGGGGTACTAGAAATAAAAAAAATCCTCCACCTCACCATTAAAAAAAAAGGCCGGGCAGTAGGGGAAGGGGGGAGGGCAGTTCCGAGATAATTAAAAAAGGTCCCTGGTGGGTCATTAATTTGACCGTAAACCTTTTCAAATTTTTTCTTGTAATATAATAAAGATGGATAATATTTCTATAGAAAGTGCAATGAAAGATTTAGAAAAATAATTATGTGTTTCACCTACTATAATATGTTGAATTTGGTGATGAATATCCTAACTTTTAATTAGGCTATGTTGCAGCACCTTTTCAAAGTCAGAGCTGGAATTGTGTTTTAGTGGTTNATTCCAAATTTGAGCTAATAAAATTAATGCTTTTACTCTTAGCAGAGGTCTAGGAGTAGCAGATGCAAATATATGGTACCCCTTAAAGCCCAGCAAAAATACTATCTACAGTAGTCACTATTGTATCAGACATATAGCTGGGTAATCTCGGATGGTGAAGGCGCTACACCATCTAAGAGGGGGTACTAGAAATAAAAAAAAAACCTCCACCTCACCATTAAAAAAAAAGGCCGGGCAGTAGGGGAAGAGGGGAGGGAAGTTCCGAGATAATTAAAATAGGTCCCTGGTGGGTCTTTAATTTGACCGTAAACCTTTTCCAATTTTTTCTTGTAATATAATAAAGATGGATAATATTTCTATAGAAAGTGCAATGAAAGATTTAGAAAAATAATTTTGTGTTTCACCTACTATAATATGTTGAATTTGGTGATGAATATCCTAACTTTTAATTAGGCTATGTTGCAGCACCTTTTCAAAGTCAGAGCTGGAATTGTGTTTTAGTGGTTCCACAATCATTAAAACTCTATAGAGATATGAATGCAAATGAAAATAAACTGATGCCTAATTATACGAATACATGCATTTACTCTTTTACAAAGAGAATAGAATGCCTTTGTGTGTCACCACATTTTTCCATTCCTTTATACACAAAGCTTGTGCCTCTCCGATTAACAGCACTTAAACCTTATTTACTAAAAATATGTACATATCTGTATGGTAAGGTCACCTTAAAATTTCCTGAAGTAACTACCAATTTGAGACCGTATTTGGTTCGTGAAATTCCATAGATATACAAAACAGAAAAAAACTGTCGTATTGTGAAGTCTGAAAGTTTCATAAAATGGTGGGTGATGTTTAATGCATTTAGCAACTGATGCATGTTTCGTTCTGTTTTATAAATTTTAATTTCTTTAAAAAAAAAAGAATCGCTGCTAATTCTTAGAGCACCTTTTTCTAAGCGCCATTTTTTAAATACAAATTTTAACACAATTTTTTTGCGCTGCATGCGCCCGTGCCCGAATTGGTATTATCATTATTTATGGTTCTTTTAAAACAATTAGTTTTGGAAGTGGGCTGAAAATGGATGGATATTTTTAACCCATTAACTTTTAAATGTGGTTTGACAACATATGGATATTTTTTTTCCATTAGTTTTTAAAAGTGATTTGAAAATGTATGGCTATTTTTAACCGGTTAGTTTTTTTAAAGTGTTTTGAAAACTTATGGTTATATTTAATCCATTAATATTTTTAAGTGTGTTGAAAACATACGGATAAAATCTCTGGTTCGTCAGAGCTGCACTTGAATCGGCATTTTATATCTACTAATATGTATCTATCGTTTGATATCGCTACAAGAATTAACAAATTCTCAAAGCCTCCTTTTGCAGATTTTTTAGTTTTTTTTCCCATAAACCGTGGTTTGACATTCGTACGTGTGAGTCTGCCAGTAGCTGGCATGAGACTTAAACCAAGCCAGTACGCAATTATTTTCATTTTTTTTTCTCAGTAATATGGTGTGATGTGGCGCTTAAAACTGCACAATTTTAAAATATTTATTTCTGGTTGTAAACAGACGACCACATGGAAGATTGAAATGAATCTAATTCAGCGAAATAACTTAAAACTAGTTCAGATTTTAATGTGTAAATCGTCGTTGTCCTAAGTTACACTGACGTAGCTGATACTTTTTCCTAAGAGAAATAATCCATCACTTAAACTCCTATATGTATGTGATAGAACGAACGCAGTATTGTTTAAATTAGGTTTTATTTATTCAGATAAGTCTAAATATTTTATTCGTATAAAAACGTATGTTGTAATACCGCACGTGAACAAAAAAAAATCATCACTGTCTGACCAAGCGATTTTGATAGTTTAATTTCCAATGGCTGAGTCAGTGTTGGNGTGAACAAAAAAAAATCATCACTGTCTGACCAAGCGATTTTGATAGTTTAATTTCCAATGGCTGAGTCAGTGTTGGGACACGCGCAGAAGATAATGATCTGTTTATATGCTTTTTAATATGCGGTTACTCCCCATCGTATTTTTCTGTCACATATTGGAAATTAAACTCGATCTCTACTTAAGCGCTAAACAAGCTGTGGGCCTGAAGATGAAGTTATGCCACACACTAAAGATTAAGGCACTATATACACTATTATAAACGCCTATCATGTTTAGTCAAAACGTACTATATACACAGAACTACAGGATGCCGATCAATTTAAAGTTTCTACTTTCTCCGACTTGAGTCACGAGTAAGATTAAAAGAATCATAGTAGATTTGGCAACACTGTTTACGCGATATGCTTTACTTTAATAAAAGTATGTCGTTCTGCACCAAATGTGCAAATAACACAGCTGTGGCTACCTATCTTTTTAAATTTAATTTTTATTAAACGTAGATATTAGTTTGTAAACTGCAGACGTGATAAATATAAGCCACGTTCTAATGTGATCCCTTGTGAAGCTATTCCATTATTGCAGATGAGTTATNCTGCAGACGTGATAAATATAAGCCACGTTCTAATGTGATCCCTTGTGAAGCTATTCCATTATTGCAGATGAGTTATGAATAAATAAAGAATTTGATTTTGTTTCAAGTATGAAGCAGTAGAGTAATAATTTTTGGACTACGTATATCAACGACATCTTGATTCAGTAAATAATTCATAAGACGACAAATCTAAAGATGCCATTCAGTTTTTGTAGATATTATGCGAAACTTATAGTGTTTTCCTTGCCGTATTTCAGATATCTTAATTTCGTGTTGTATACAAATGCAATATATTTCAATATAAATTTTTATTTTCAAAAATTATTACAAACCAATACTGTTTATAATACTTTGTCAGAAATTCTACTATATAGTTAGTGCAGTGAGGAATAAACTTTGGATACATCCAGTAAATTAAAAATTTCTTGAGAAAGGTAATGTGATTAAATATTTTTTTACACGCAAGGGAAAATATAAATAATGGTTTACAACATAATCATGTTATCTCCTACCGGGCCATTTAAGAGGAGGGCATTTTCGCCATACATTCTGATGGATTAGCTTATGAAATTACTTTCCTGCCTGCATGTATGTGTACATGTGTGTGTATAACATCGTCTTTTCAAGGTTGAGTGCGACGAAAGTGTACACAGTTTTAAAAATTCAATTTGTAATATAAGTTTTTTAACCGATTAAATATTGCGAATTCTCAAGAGCAAGACGATATTCCTGAACAAAAACCTTGACGGAAATGTCACAATTTTGCCTCTGGAAATTCACTTCATATAGATGTTACTATCAACAATAAGATACTGTTATAACTATAAAGCTTACTTTCCTCAACAGGAGTGCAATTAATTTTTAAATAAGTTCTTCAAAGCTGAATTGGTAGGTAGGAATTGACTTATCTTTGAAAGCAATAAAATCTGAAATAAAACCAAAATATTTTGCAACAGTAGTGAGACAATTACAAGTACACACGTGCTTTACCCGGTTCTTGAACACATAAAAACTCATACAATAAGCCACCGTGCAATACACTGAATTATGGAGGTCGTATTCGGAGAATTAACTTCGGATTTACTCAGTCTAAGTTTCAGCTGAATGGGTTTACTTACCTTAAATATTTAGAGGGCCTTTATTTTGAAAATAAGTAACTGACACACTTAAAACATGTAAGTTTACAAGACTTACCGTAGCGCCACTTGTGTAAAGAATTTGGTTGAAATCGGTTGTCTGGTCCCTGAGTTATGGCATAAAAAACCTCATATTCTTATTTGCTGCTATCGAACAAAATTGCCACAAAAAGACCCTCTATATTCGATGCTTGTAATGTATACCTACCGCATATATACAAAAATTTGTTTGAATTTGTTTAAATTGTTAAATTCATGTGGCAAATTTACCTAAATAATTTATGATGCGGCCATTTTGAACATTGTTGTCTGATAAATTTAAATCATGAAAGTTTACATGGACTTCATTAGCATTTATGGTGTTGTTACGGTGTGGTCAGGCCTTAGCTGAACGGCTTGCCTGATCACACCTTCAAACATAAACGAGCGGGATTGNCCAAGCCAGTACGCAATTATTTTCATTTTTTTTTCTCAGTAATATGGTGTGATGTGGCGCTTAAAACTGCACAATATTAAAATATTTATTTCTGGTTGTAAACAGACGACCACATGGAAGATTGACATGAATCTAATTCAGCGAAATAACTTAAAACTAGTTCAGATTTTAATGTGTAAATCGTCGTTGTCCTAAGTTACACTGACGTAGCTGATACTTTTTCCTAAGAGAAATAATCCATCACTTAATCTCCTATATGTATGTGATAGAACGAACGCAGTATTGTGTAAATTAGGTTTCATTTATTCAGATAAGTCTAAATATTTTATTCGTATAAAAACGTATGTTGTAATACCGCATGTGAACAAAAAAAAATCATCACTGTCTGACCAAGCGATTTTGATAGTTTAATTTCCAATGGCTGAGTCAGTGTTGGGACACGCGCAGAAGATAATGATCTGTTTATATGCTTTTTAATATGCGGTTACTCCCCATCGTATTTTTCTGTCACATATTGGAAATTAAACTCGATCTCTACTTAAGCGCTAAACAAGCTGTGGGCCTGAAGATGAAGTTATGCCACACACTAAAGATTAAGGCACTATATACACTATTATAAACGCCTATCATGTTTAGTCAAAACGTACTATATACACAGAACTACAGGATGCCGATCAATTTAAAGTTTCTACTTTCTCCGACTTGAGTCACGAGTAACATTAAAAGAATCATAGTAGATTTGGCAACACTGTTTACGCGATATGCTTTACTTTAATAAAAGTATGTCGTTCTGCACCAAATGTGCAAATAACACAGCTGTGGCTACCTATCTTTTTAAATTTAATTTTTATTAAACGTAGATATTAGTTTTAAACTGCAGACGTGATAAATATAAGCCACGTTCTAATGTGATCCCTTGTGAAGCTATTCCATTATTGCAGATGAGTTACGAATAAATAAAGAATTTGATTTTGTTTCAAGTATGAAGCAGTAGAGTAATAATTTTTGGACTACGTATATCAACGACATCTTGATTCAGTAAATAATTCATAAGACGACAAATCTAAAGATGCCATTCAGTTTTTGTAGATATTATGCTGCACTTATAGTGTTTTCCTTGCCGTATTTCAGAGATCTTAATTTCGTGTTGTATACAAATGCAATATATTTCAATATAAATTTTTATATTCAAAAATTATTACAAACCAATACTGTTTATAATACTTTGTCAGAAATTGTACTATATAGTTAGTGCAGTGAGGAATAAACTTTGGATACATCCAGTAAATTAAAAATTTCTTGAGAAAGGTAATGTGATTAAATATGTTTTTACACGCAAGCGAAAATGTAAATAATGGTTTACAACATAATCATGTTATCTCCTACCGGGCCATTTAAGAGGAGGGCATTTTCGGCATACATTCTGATGGATTAGTTTATGAAATTACTTTCCTGCCTGCATGTATGTGTAAATGTGTGTGTATAACATCGTCTTTTCAAGGTGGAGTGCGACGAAAGTGTACACAGTTTTAAAAATTCGATTTGTAATATAAGTTTCTTTTACCGATTAAATATTGCAAATTCTCAAGAGCAAGACGATATTCCTGAACAAAAACCTTAACGGAAATGTCACAATTTTGCCTCTGGAAATTCACTTCATATAGATGTTACTATAAACAAGAAGATACTTTTATAACTATAAAGCTTACTTTACTCAACAGGAGTGCAATTAATTTTTAAATAAGTTCTTCAAAGCTGAGTTGGTAGGTAGGAATTGACTTATCTTTGAAAGTAATAAAATCTGAAATAAAACCAAAACATTTTGCAACAGTAGTGAGACAATTACAAGTACACACGTGCTTTACCCGGTTCTTGAACACATAAAAACTCATACAATAAGCCAGCGTGCATTACATTGAATTATAGAGGTCGTATTCGGAGAATTAACTTCGGATTTACTCAGTCTAAGTTTCAACTGAATGGGTTTACTTACCTTAAATATTTAGAGGGCCTTTATTTTGAAAATAAGTAACTGACACACTTAAAACATGTAAGTTTACAAGACCTACCGTAGCGCCACTTGTGTAAAGAATTTGGTTGAAATCGGTTGTCTGGTCCCTGAGTTATGGCATAAAAAACCTTATATTCTTATTTGCTGCTATCGAACAAAATTGCCACAAAAAGACCCTCTATATTCGATGCTTGTAATGTATACCTACCGCATATATACAAAAATTTGTTTGAATTTGTTTAAATTGTTAAATTCATGTGGCAAATTTACCTAAATAATTTATGATGCGGCCATTTTTAACATTGTTGTCTGGTAAATTTAAATCATGAAAGTTTACATGGACTTCTTAAGCATTTGTGGTGTGCACAAATTGTTAAAAATTAGTTTAAATGTTCCAGTGTAACATTTGGTGGGAATCGGTTAATTGGTACTCGTGATATGGCATAAAGCCCCCATAATTTTTATAAGCCGATCTTCATAATTGGAGGACAAAAAAAGCAATGTTTTAACTCAATAGATTATTGAATACTGCCAAAATACAAAGTTAAGTTAAGAGGGCGATTCACGCCATAAAAATTGTCAGTGTTACAAATAGTTATTTTGCATATATAAAATGGTATAAGGTCTTGAAATGATGTTCTCCACCACTCCGGAGGCCTGTATATAAAGCGTGTGACTTCCAGAAAGCTTTCAGAAAGAGGTTCCAGGCTCTACCCTTGCACACTGGGAGAGTTAGATTGTGGCTTGCCGCAGTTTACGCACAATTTGAAAACAGCCAGGCGGGACAGGTTAGCTGTCCGCAACCTGGGCTCGATTATGATAGACAATTGGGAGGACAAGGGTGCTCACAAGGGCCTGTACCTCCCCCGCGCTGANCCCGCTCGTTTATGTTTGAAGGTGTGATCAGGCAAGCCGTTCAGCTAAGGCCTGACCACACCGTAACAGTGTGCACAAATTGTTAAAAATTAGTTGAAATGTTCCAATGTAACATTGGGTGGGAATCGGTTAATTGGTACTCGTGATATGGCATAAAGCCCCCATAATTTTTATATGCCGATCTTCATAATTGGAGGACAAAAAAAGCAATGTTTTAACTCAATCTATTATTGTATACTGCCAAAATTCAAAGTTAAGTTACGCCATAAAAATTGTCAGTGTTACAAATCGTTATTCTGCTTATATAAAATGGTATAAGGTCTTGAAATGATGTTCTCCACCACTCCGGAGGCCTGTATATAAAGCGTGTGACTTCCAGAAAGCTTTCAGAAAGAGGTTCCAGGCTCTACCCTTGACACTGGGAGAGTTAGATTGTGGCTTGCCGCAGTTTACGCACAATTTGAAAACAGCAAGGCGGGACAGGTTAGCTGGCAGCAACCTGGGCTCGATTATGATAGACAATTGGGAGGACAAGGGTGCTCACAAGGGCCTGTACCTCCCCCGCGCTGAGGGAGTAGTGTCCCAGTGATGATGAATGGCGGAAGCTTTCAGAAGTGAGAAAGCTCCGAGAAGGGGAGGATGCTGCACCCTGCTTGGTGAGGGGTACATGGCACTCGCGCGAGTCTGAGAGCCTCCCCCCAACCACCGAGTCATGGGTCTGACAGCTTGCTGCAGCAATGTGTTCAGACCTCCCTGTCCTTGACTGTCGCCCTTGTGCCACCAGCTCGCTCAGGCAGGCAGCGAGGCAGACTGGCTTGGTGCGTCTGATCAGCTGTGCCCGTGCGCATGCACACACACAGTCAAGTCGCGTCGTTATATAATGTATTATTAATGCAGGTTTTTCATATTACGTAACTAATACATTTTTCAGAACTGTTATGGTGTGTTGGCGAAAATTTACGAGAAAATTCGATGTCTTGGAAATGCTAATTTAAATTAATATATCTCTTCACACACAAATAAAAAAACAACATAAAAATGGAAATTGTTAACATTTAATAGTTACAGAAAATATAATTTGTTTACACTGAAAACATAATCTAGAGTACATTAGCTTAGGGAAAATTTATTATAAAAAAAATAAAAAAAAGGAAAAGTGGCAATTATAATTTATTTATAAATATTATAAAAATATAGCAATAAGTATTTTGCTCCTAACAAAAACACAGTTACAATGAAAGAGTGTTATAACGTGAAATAACATCGTTGTACAATGTTTAATGTAACGTTTTATGTACGCATGAACAGGGACATATTTTAAACGAAATACTAACATTTTGATAAATGAAATTCTGATTATAGTTTATTTGCGGTTTCTTCACGCTTTTTGAATCAAACCTTTGAAAAACCACTCCATGTGTGACGGACTCGGTTGTTACCTAAATATCACTTATCAAAAGTGTTTTATACTCGAATTAACTTAAAAATACCTTTCATTATTGAATTTGTAATTATGTTTTATTTATAAATTATAATATTTTTTAAACATTAATATTAATAAACAGGGAGAAAGTTAGTGTGTTTGCAATGCCAAGTAAAAAATTGTTCTTGTACAAAATACTGTTACAATGAGTGCATACGAATATAATGCATTTGTCCCTTAACTGTAATTTTCTAGACCCGATTAAGCTTTATTTGCATGAGGCGGAAAAATATCTGGAAAGAAAATCTTTAACAGGGCTTTAAGAAAAAGTTGGAAGTAACAGTGAATGAAATAATAATCTGGCGACGGAATCAGCTGAAAAATATGTTTCATTATTTTTTATTTGTTACAGAACTGTGGTAACTTCACAGTAGATGGCATGGAAATTACTAGATGATAAGCAACCGTATGCAAGGCATATGCAATTCAATGCAGGTCACCTATAAACGAATGTGGGTCGTATGCAATTGAATGTAGATCACATGAAAAAGCATGTAGTTTACAAGGAAATGAACGGAAAACATGCGAACGATTGTATAATACATGCTAATTATGTTAAGATATATAATTAATTGTATACGATATACAATTGGATTTAAGACATGAAATTAATTGAAGAATTCAATTGGATAAGGGCTAATTTTATTGGCAAAATTAGTTTGCTTTGAGAATATTTTTTTTTATAAAATATGTTTTATCGATGTTATTTTATTATTATATTATTTGTTCTCACATGATTACTAATTTTTTTGAAATAATGACACTTTTAAAAATATTATTTTATTTGCAACTGGAAAACAAAAATATCTCTCTTGTAAAATCATGCCATCATCCAAGTCAACCCTTCAATTTGATACAAATGGCTGTTGATCACATGTACAGAAATGAAGGTAACATACAAACAAGACAAACAAATCGTGCACACTATTTGCGGAAACATTGGCCTGTGCTGCACAAGTTAAAAAAAAAACCAATAAGAATAAAATAAAAAAATTAAGACAGCATGTTTGTTTTAATATTCAATTTTAATTACGATATCTATTCTTTTGCATTTATGCTGCAGTGAAATTAAGTCAGGTTTGTATCCGCAAAATACTACGCGTAATTCGTGTCAATACGATGGTAAATTTGTACGCTTCAGTTATCAATTGAAAATGCTTTGCTATACTTGTACGATAAATAAGTTATTCACTTAGCTGAACTGAGGCTTAATAATTCTTTTTCTTGAAGTATTTTCACTCTCTGAAAACTGTTGTTTGTCATAATTTTCTAACTGTTTGTTACCTGTGGGTTAAGAGTACAGTATTTTATACTTTTATGGCCAAAAATTGTTTGTTTACATTTTCACTTGCCTCTGATCTAGTCTCTGACGTGCACGCGGGTGCTTATGCACACGCCGTCATTCACACAAGCATAAATATAACTTACTTATTATAATTGAAAACAAGTTCACGGCAATTTATATAATTAGTAACAAAATATTAATTATAATTAAGATAATAATCAGTTTACATGACAGTTTATTTTTTTAACAAAGTATTTTTCCCGTTGATATTATTTTGCACTAACAGATTTTTTTTCATAACAATTTATATAAATTTGAAATGAAATGAAGAAATGTACATTCGTGATTTCTNGTACATTCCTGATTTATTTTCTACTGGCATAAACAAAATTCCATTTTTATGTTGATTTATATTAATTTACTTATTGCAGAGAATCTTGGGCTTAGTTTACTTCGGTTTTTTGCGTCCTTATTGTTTAACCTTTTGACACAGAGCCTTCTTTTTTTCTTCGCTAAGATAAAATTTTCGCTGAAAATTTTTTATTTTTCGTCTTGGTGTGGTAAGAAGTTTTCCTTTGACACATTACAGTGTTTATTAGTCACACATTTTCACACCTCACGTACGGATACGGCAACGCTGTGCGCGCGGAGTCTATGTAAGCGGCTCGCCGGAGGACAGACTGGCCGCTGACAGCGCACTGCCTGCTCTCTGTTGGCTTGTTTCTAACCTGAGGCGCGCTTCGCCACCAATTCCCGTCAGTATTTCAAACGAATGCTAGAGAATACTACTCAAGTACTAATTATCAAGGACCACATTTGAAGCGTAAACTCGACTTAACCAGCGTATCAAAAAATTATTGAAAATGGGTGTCACATCTTAAAATTCTACTTGTTTGCTGTCAATTCTTTTCTGAGATGACATAAAAACTTAATTTACTCGCATAATATTGTCTTGCGAAATGGCTGACAAAAGATACTCTGTGTAGATGCAGTTGATAGTTGTAATATCTACTGCCAGTATATAATGATAACCTGGAAATGNGACAAAAGATACTCTGTGTAGATGCAGTTGATAGTTGTAATATCTACTGCCAGTATATAATGATAACCTGGAAATGATTGTATAATTTCGACGATATGGCATTTAAAAATAAATTAACTAAATGACCGCCATTTTGAACATTAGTGTCTGATGCAATTAAAACATACAATTTTATATCATCTACAGTAGTAATACTTGTCCGCCAAATTTCATATGGTCAATTGTTTCCCGAGATATGACAATAAAACCCAATTTATTCGTCAGGTGCTATCTTATAAAATGGCGGACAAATGTTGTTCGGTGTATATAAAGTTGATAGTTGTAATATCTACTGCAAGCATATAAAAATAGTTGGAAATGATGACATGGTTTTGACGATATAGTATTTAAAGATAAAATAGCTAACTGCCCGTCATTATAAAAAGAAGTGACCGACTTACCTAAAACATAGCAGTTTATACCATCTGCTTCAGTACTATTGATTTCCAAATTTAGAAGGAATCAGTTAATTCTTTCCTTGAGATATGACATTAAAACAATTAACTATCGTGTCGCTAACTTACAAAATGGAGGGTAAAAGACGCTCCGTGTAGATANAGATATGACATTAAAACAATTAACTATCGTGTCGCTAACTTACAAAATGGAGGGTAAAAGACGCTCCGTGTAGATAAAGTTAATTGTTGTAATATCTACTGCCATCATAAAAAATTATGTTGGAATCGATTACATAATATCGACGATACAGCATTCTAAGCTAAAACGTTGATATGGCCGCCGTTTTGAAAATAAATGCCCGACATGATTAAAACGTAACACTGAACATCATCTGCATCAGTACTAGTTGTTTGCCAAATTTGGTAGCAATCCTTTACATTTTTATAGATATATGACATATCAACTTTATTAATTCTAATGGCGCTATCTTCCAAAATGACCGACAATGTTGTTATGTGATGCTGTTTATCATGAGTGTAACAGATAATTTCAGTATAGAACATTTGGTCGACATTGATAAAATTGTATGGTATATNTGCTGTTTATCATGAGTGTAACAGATAATTTCAGTATAGAACATTTGGTCGACATTGATAAAATTGTATGGTATATATACAAAATAAACCTAAAAAATGTGCATTGCCGCAATTTTGAAAATTAGTACCTAAACCATTTCAATTGCATACGTTTACATGGCAATCATAACATTTTTTTACTTTCCAAATTGGGTGAGATTTGGTTTAATAGTTTTAGAGATATAATGTAAAATATTTATTTCTTCATTTAGTGCTATTTTCCAAAATGCATACCTGATTGCTCTGCCAGCATACAAAACTTGGTTTATATCAGTTGAATTTTCCGAGATATGACATATCACCCCAAATTTTAATTCAGCCGACATTTTGAAAGTAAATTGGATAATTATTTTAATGTCAGTTATGTCAAATTTATTTACGAGAGCCAAGATAGTTATTCAGCTAACGGGATGTCTGGAAGTACTGATGTAGACAAGGGCGCCCTTTATGTGCGTTAAGCATTGGTTTGAAAGCTGATTTCAGAATCTGTATAGTTATATGACGTCGATACAGATAACGGATGGAGAGAACGGGAAGCAATCGTGCATGTTTAAGAGTATATTATATCCTCATTAATTCAAAGGGTTTCTTTAAATGGCAAAGTTAAGAATATTGAATACGTTATCCCGTAAAGAACAGTTCCTGGCCATAGTTGGTTGTGGGTTTTTAGCCTACTTTCCGAAGAATCAAAGGCTTATGAGATCACTTTCCTTCCCCTTTAACCTGTGGCTGTGCGTATGTGTGTGTAGGAGTTTGTGTCTGCTTGCGTGTGTCTCTGCGTCTATGTGGGCCCCAACCCCTTCAATTTTTGAAGGCATCCATCGAATTTTACCAAACAAGGTACACTTATAGCACTAAGTACNTGGGCCCCAACCCCTTCAATTTTTGAAGGCATCCATCGAATTTTACCAAACAAGGTACACTTATAGCACTAAGTACGGACACCATACTTTTATATTTTTCGACCACGCCGGGCACTTACTTTCAAAATTTCTTCCGTTTTAAAATTTAGTATGGTATGTCATATCTCGGAAACCATTCAACTGATTTAAACCAAATTTTGTATCTTGACAGCGCAAGGTGTAAATATTGAATTCAGAGGGGGATATTAATGTTGGTCAGCCTTTTTTAAGCACCACATGAAAAAATATAGCTTTTTATTTACTCTCGAAAACTGCCCAACCAATTTTCGCCAAATTTGGCACACACGTAATACTATAATAGGTCAGGTAAAAATTGTAATTAAACTTTATTATGTACTTATATTGAAAATTGCGGCCTTATAGATATTTTAGATTTACTTAGTATGCGATTTGGCCAATTTCAACCAAATTTTATACGCAAATAGTGTATAATACAAGCCTTCAAGCATCATATAAGCCGAACAACTACTTTTGTCCGCCATTTTGTGAAATTGTGTTACATGAATTAATAAAATGGTTGTGTTATATCTCAGGAAACAATGACAGATTCCGACCAAATTTGGCAAAGAAGTAACACTGCGGCATTTGATATGTACAAATGTTTCAAGTACGCCAGACACTTATTTTCAAAATGGCTGCTATCTAGCTATTTTAACATAGCATGTTATTTCTTCGAAACCATTTTATCAATTCCAACTTAACTTTGTATGTTGAGATAATCTATAACAAACATGAAATGAGTCTACATCAAAGGTCATTTGTACTTCATTTTGTAAGAAAGTGCCACACGAATAAATATTTTTTTGTTATATTTTGGAAAACAATTGACCGATTCCTACCAAATATGGCAAACATATAGTGTTGCGGTAGGTTATGTTAACTGACATGGTTTAAGTATGTAGGACACATATTATCAAAATTACGGCCATATAGCTATTTCACTTTATGTTAAATCGTAGAAACCATGTCATTAATTCCAATGAATCTTTCCATGCCAGCTGTATATATTACAACTACCAAATGTGTCGCAAAACCTCTTTTGTCCGACACTTTATAAAATAGTATCACATCATAAATTAAAGATGCGTGATATCTACGAAAAAAACAACTGATATCTACCAAATTTGGCATACGAGTAACACTGTGGCAGGCAATGTAAACTAATAAACCTTGAGAGGATCAGACACACATATTTCCAAAATGGCGGCCATATAAACATTTTAGGTNAGTATGTAGGACACATATTATCAAAATTACGGCCATATAGCTATTTCACTTTATGTTAAATCGTAGAAACCATGTAATTAATTCCAATGAATCTTTCCATGCCAGCTGTATATATTACAACTACCAAATGTGTCACAAAACCTCTTTTGCCCGACACTTTATAAAATAGTATCACATCATAAATTAAAGATACGTGATATCTACGAAAAAAACAACTGATATCTACCAAATTTGGCATACGAGTAACACTGTGGCAAGCAATGTAAACTAATAAACCTTGAGAGGATCAGACACACATATTTCCAAAATGGCGGCCATATAAACATTTTAGGTNGCAATGTAAACTAATAAACCTTGAGAGGATCAGACACACATATTTCCAAAATGGCGGCCATATAAACATTTTAGGTAAAAAAATTTTATCTACGAAAATGAAAAAAAAAAAAACATTTTAACATAAATTTGTTTGCCATCTATATTAGTAACATCGATCAAAATTTTCTTTGAAAAGCCTAATTTTTCCGGAAAATATTTATGCCGCATCTCGGGAAACAGTCAACCGATCACTTTCAAATTTGGCGATTAAGTTTTACTGTGGTAGGCTATATTATTTTGTATGTTTTAAGTGTTTAAGTCCCTTATTTTCTGCATGACGGCTATAAAAACACGTTAGCGTATTGTATTTTATCTACAAAACAATCTAACAGATTTTTATTTAACTGTGTATGTTGTGTCTATGACAAACATATATAAACTTTTTTTCCTCCATTTATGAAGATCGCCCCATGAACAATGGAGGTTTTCGTGCCATATCTAGTAAATCAATTCACCGATTCATACCAAAATTACACATTGCACTCAAGTATTACCACTGTAGGGTATGTAAATTAACATGTGTTGTGTGCGGNCATTGCACTCAAGTATTACCACTGTAGGGTATGTAAATTAACATGTGTTGTGTGCGGCAGGCATGTTTAATGGGGTTTACATAAATAATTTAGGTTCATTTGTTATATCTATGAAATGTTTCAACAAAATTAAAACAAGTTTTTTATGCAAACAGTATTAATAGAAACCGTTATTTACGCATACAGTGATCCTCTTTTGGCGGATTTTTTTTGCAAAGTAGTGTCAGGTGAGTAAAATGAACATTTTGCCATATTTCCGGAATAATTCAACTAATTTCCACAAAGTTTTGTACGCTTAATGGCCATGCATAGTTATATGATTTAAGTGGTACCAGGCAATGATTTTCAAAATGGCGGCCATGTATATATTTTGATATATTTGGCATATCTATTTAACAATTTAACCAAATTCAACCAATATTTTTAAGATGACAGTATCTATTAAACCCATAGTTTAAAGAAAATAATTTAGACACTTTTCTAAGATAGCGCCGATTAAGAAAATAAGGTTTCTATGCCTCATTTCGGGGGCCAATAAACTGATTTACACAAAATTTTTCTCACAAGTGGCGTTGTGGTAGGCCATGTGAACTTATGTGTTTTTAGTGCCTCAAACACTTATTTTCACAATTATGGCCGTTTTAATACTTCAGGTTACTGAACCATATCATTCAAAACATTAAACTGATTAAATCCAAAGTTAATGCTCCGAATTCTATCTCCGTGATACAGTTTATTACAAGTTAGCTTAATTTTACGAGTATATCTGTATTAGAATCCCGCGTAAGTCACTCGTGTATTTTAATTGTCTTAGTACTCTTTCATATGTTTCTGGTTTCATNGCAGGCATGTTTAATGGGGTTTACATAAATAATTTAGGTTCATTTGTTATATCTATGAAATGTTTCAACAAAATTCAAACAAGTTTTTTATGCAAACAGAAACCGTTATTTACGCATACAGCAATCCTCTTTTGGCGGATTTTTTTTGCAACGTAGTGTCAGGTGAGTAAAATGAACATTTTGCCATATTTCCGGAATAATTCAACTAATTTCCACAAAGTTTTGTACGATTAATGGCCATGCATAGTTATATGATTTAAGTGGTACCAGGCAATGATTTTAAAAATGGCGGCCACGTATATATTTTGATATATTTGGCATATCTATTTAACAATTTAACCAAATTCAACCAATATTTTTAAGATGACAGTATCTATTAAACCCATAGTTTAAAGAAAATAATTTAGACACTTTTCTAAGATAGCGCCGATTAAGAAAATAAGGTTTCTATGCCTCATTTCGGGGGCCAATAAACTGATTTACACAAAATTTTTCTCACAAGTGGCGTTGTGGTAGGCCATGTGAACTTATGTGTTTTTAGTGCCTCAAACACTTATTTTCACAATTATGGCCGTTTTAATACTTCAGGTTACTGAACCATATCATTCAAAACATTAAACTGATTAAATCCAAAGTTAATGCTCCGAATTCTACCTCCGTGATACAGTTTATTACAAGTTAGCTTAATTTTACGAGTATTTCTGTATTAGAATCCCGCGTAAGTCACTCGTGTATTTTAATTGTCTTAGTACTCTTTCATATGTTTCTGGTTTCATNTCTGTATTAGAATCCCGCGTAAGTCACTCGTGTATTTTAATTGTCTTAGTACTCTTTCATATGTTTCTGGTTTCATCTTTAATGATGTTACTGTCAATGAGACGCCACCGCCTAACTAACCGCTAAACTTTTAAGAACATCAATAAAATTTATTTGCACCCATGTAGAGATACCATGTACCAATCACTTATCAGTAGTTACTTGTTTACTTATCTCTGGACATAAAATAGCCGGATTATTGTAGACATGAAATGGCAGGCGTACTCGATACAATAAATTTTAAAGACTATGAAATACGTATTACATTGGCAAATAATAAATTTAAAATAAACTTCGTAATTAATATGTTTTAAATTGTGCACTAAATATAAAAAAAATTTACGTAATTAAAAAAACACTACAAGCCCTTGAACAAACAGCATTTAACGTAGTATCACTCATATTTTAATTACATTATAGATATTCTGTGTATTCCGAGCTTGCACTATAAATATTTTTGTTGTTATTTATTATGTTTTTTAATTATTTAGATAATTATATTCCAAACGCTAGAGAGTTCTTCCAACGTCATTAATGTTAAAAATACTGAATTTCTTAATATCTTTCCCACAGCACCATTCATTACACTGCTTCTGGTATAAATTTTATATTTAATTCTGAGTAGACCGATGTAGTTATCAGAGGTAAGCCAGCTGAAAATATAGTAATTTTACGTGCCAAAAAGTAAAACAATTATTCTTAAGTTCTCCATGGTAACAATAGTAGGCAAACAAAATGATATTAAATACACATTTAAATGTTTATTTCATTCATTTTATATAAATAAATTAACAAATGATATAAAACACTACTTTTGTAGCAGTTTAAACTATCTCAGCTGTTACGCACACTTAATGCGAATTTGCTTATTCATAGCCAATTTCAAACACTGTAAACAATACTGGAATTCAATTATGAGATTCTTTACTTATAAACAGAGAGCGTTTAAAAGTATTTTCCACAAACTGCATCAACTTGCTTACAAAGAATTTAACAGTGTGCATTTATATCAAACCTACTTCCTGATGTTACTTGATTCAGTTGATACTAACTTACGATCACGCATCAATAGATCAAGATATATATAACCTAACCAACACGTAACCAATGCACAAAGCATTGAATTATGTTGGTATGCGCTCTGTGGGAAAAGTATGCAGTTTTTTAGAGGGCTTACCATTTAAAAAGGCTTTATAAATACCGCCGTGTTACTCTAATCACCGATCAAAAGTGTTCATCTCCGACATAATAAGTTGCTCTGGTCGAGAAAATCATGAACTTTTCAAACAGAGCTTTTTCCTTTTTAAGAAGCTAATGAAGAGAGCTCATACATTTCACCACTCCGTTTGGAATGTAATGACAAAAATTACGGAAAATATAAAAGTTACTGATGATGGAACGTACAACTCGCCTCGTCCGCTTGCTATCCTGCCATGAGACATTCGGTCATTATCTTCATTCTACTTATGGATACAAAGATGTCAAATGTGAAAACACTTGCGAAAGCTCTTGCCAAGCTGTTTCTAAATTCAGTGAAGCTTAGTTTGAATAAACCCGCAAGCATTATATTTAATCGTCCGTAGAACACGAGTTATCAAAGAGCAACTAGTCTAGCTCAATGAATAGAAACACATTGCCATAATACAGGATGAGTATAAAAGAATACCCCAAATTTGAAGGTATATAATATCAAAACCAAACAACCTACAACCTCTATTTACCAATCACTAGATTGGTCAATCAAGGTTGTAAGATGTTTGGTTTTGATATTATAGACCTTCAAATTTGGGGTATTCTTTTATAATCATCCTGTAGTGTATGCATCCCGTTTAAATTATTCACTAGCTATCACCGACGATAAACAGACTCACTGATATATTACATGAATACAATGAAAGTTTCGTGCGATGGTGCGGACACATGGGCCTANGACGATAAACAGACTCACTGATATATTACATGAATACAATGAAAGTTTCGTGCGATGGTGCGGACACATGGGCCTATGCCGAACGTAGGTACTACCATAAATCTTCTTGTGGCGCATATAAACAGTCCTCCAAACAGTGGATTTATAGTAACAATGCGCTTTATTTTGAAGGCGTTATTAGTGATTGATAAGCATGCCGAGAAAATTCAGACAGACAGCCATACGAATAACTGACGGAGTTCAAGAGATGCCGGATAATAGGACTGTGAGACATTGAGTGTTAAACGCACTGAGTTACCAGCCATTTCAGCCGTTTATATTTCACAGTGAGATTTTATTGGGAACAATGGTTACTTGAAGTTACCGATACACGGATAACCGTGTCTTAGAATCCTCGACACATCAACATAATGGAGGACAGCTTTTTGTCACACAAATATCCAGATGACCTAGAAATAGTATATCGTTAACATCTGTAGGCCTACAAATTGGCCTTCATCTACAGGCTGTCAGCAGAGAGCAACTGTAAATATTACGAAGTGACAAAGTTTTATCTTCAGTAAAGAAGCGTTTTGAGTACCTCAAGTGAGCGCTACAACTCCTGCCTCATTTTACACCGTTATACGTCCCTTACCAAATGAGTGATATTTTGAAAAGCCATCGTGTTCGGTAGTCGCTCGTGGTATAAGAGTCACCGAATATGCTGCACTAATTCTGCAGCCTCATGTGCTACCTTTAAAGGCTGAGTGTCTATAATATAGTTTCTTTCAAGATAACACTAACCCACGCACAAATTTAGTTTCTCAGGAAAGTTTACTTCACGTTTCAGTACTTTCGTGCAATACGAGTGTCATTGGATGTACAATAATACAATGAAGACATTTTGCGGCCTTATATGGTACCTTTCATGGCAGAGTGCCCGGAAGCCGGTTTTCAGATAGAAACGAAGCCGACTGAGGAGGGAATAAAAGTTCTATCTTCTGTGTCGCTGTGTCGCGTGGTCCCGATTCGATGATTTAGTATTCATGTATTTCTTTCGTCTGCAGCATAACATTAATGGAATTTCATTTTAAACTAGTTTTTCCATGTTGACTCGTAAATTGTCATGGTAATAAGTATTTTTAATACACTGGAAGTCAGAGAGTTTCCAAATAACAACTGCAATTAAATTATTCGAAATATTAAGGCTCAGCATTGTAGCTGTGGAAATACTGGCTAACTATCAACATAATATTAAACGATAATTTTTTGAGGGCAAACGCTTTTATTTTAAAACAACTTAATTTTTTTCTGAATTAACATTACAAGTTGTTTAAGTTACAGTGAAATTACTATCCTATAGTAAAGCAAAGCATTTTGGTGGAGGGTCACTCCAGGATTTTCACAGTTGGGAATCGTGCCAGATGATGCCGCTGGTTGGCGGGTTTTCTCGGGTATTTCCCGTTTCCCCCGCCCTTGCATTCCAGCGCTGCTCGGTTATCACCTCATTTCAACCCTCATAGCCTCTCAAAATCTTGTAGTGAACAGTCGCCCAAATCTCTCAACTCAACTATTTTCGTGGAAAAATATTTCGGCTAAATTATGAAGCATTAGTTTTTTTTTATTACGGTAGAAATTATAAGTTAAATAAAGACAATAATTTTGAAAAGATTTAAATATATATTACAGGCATAATTTTAAAAGCTAAATTTGTGGCGAAAAGATGATTTAAAATTTTCTTTTCCAAAAGCAATTTCGTTTGCTGGTCCTAACTCTCTTTTTGTCCTTTGTCTCCTTCAATTATGACTTTACCTTAAAAAAAAATTACGTCGCATTTCTGTGGTGTTCACAGCTAAGAAATATTTCGTAAGTACAGAGCAGAAATTTTCAGCATTCGGCTAAAAACCGATTGCAAAAATGTACAACGAAAAGGACTTAACATTAAACAGAAAATTACAAAGTTAAGGTTTTTTTTTAACTCCCATGAGCTCCTTATTTATTTCAGATTGCTCCTATAGCCTTACTGATAGTAGCCAACCTAAATACTAGACATTATTTTATGTATTTGTGTAAACTTTATATAAATGCATAATGCACAAGAAAGTATGCGTATGTTATTATTTTTATTAATTATATACATATGTACGCAGGTGCGAATATTTTATAGCTTAAGAAATATCTGAAGCTCTGTATGAGAAACTTCAGTTTCAATTCATCGGTACAGTCATTTAAATGTGAAATGTAATACACTAGAAAGTCAAAAAAACTGGTACACCGGCCTAATATCGCGTAGGGCCCCCGAGCACACAGAAGTGCCACNAGTACAATGAAGAGCCAAAAAAAAACTGGTACACCTGCCTAGTATAGTGTAGGGCCCCCCGAGCCCGCAGAAGTGCCACAAGACGACGTGGCATGGACTCGACTAATGTCTGAAGGAATGCAGGAGGCAATTCACACCATGAATCCTGCAGGGCAGTCCACAAATCCAATCTACGCCAATTTCAGAAAGGGTTGAACGTCTGTCACGTTTAGTGATTCTCGTCAGTTTTCGTTTGTCCCGTTCTTTCACGATCCTTTTCCGGCCGCAGCGATGTCGAAGATGTGATATTTTGCCGGATTCCCGATATTCACGGCACACTCGTGAAATGGTCGTACGCGAACATCCAAATGTTATCGCTACCTCGGAGATGCTATGTCCCATCTCTCGTGCGCCGACTATAACACCACGTTCAAACTCACTTAAATCCCATTGTAGCAGCAGGAACCGATCTAGCTGTCGACCGCATCGCGTTACTCTGATTGGTTCCATACCTCCGCGGGAGGACTGTAAATTTTCGCAGTTGCAGTTTCGTAACTGCAGAAATATTGGTGCGTGAATATGTGCGTCGGGATAAGAGTTGTTACGCACTGAAAACTTAAATTTACGACAGTAAAACCTAATAATGGTAAACAGGCACCTTCGGTACTATCTAATAATTCTTTACTGTGACTAAAACAGATCAAAAAATGTTTATTTGTTTTGCATAAAGGAAGCTCATATTGCCATAAAACCAATCATATACAGAAAACATTTATAAAATCAATACCATACATCTGTAACATTCTCTTTGAATTAAAGCAACATTGTGGTACTTCAAACAGAACAGCCTCAAATAAATGGTTTTATTTGTCGTACAGAAAACTTCCTAAGGGTTTTCTTTTTTAGATGTACTGTAANACCGCATCGCGTTACTCTGATTGGTTCCATACCTCTGTTATTTGCATACGCACTCCTATACCAGTTTTTTTTTTTGCTCTTTAGCGTATAAACAAAGTCAAAATTCAACAATCGTATGCAAGGTAGGAATTTAAAATGAGTACAGATAAAATATCCCAATTCTGCAAAACTACTGAAAGTAAAGAATATTATGATATTCAAAAATACGTATTTAACGCTTCATGAAATGATTTCGTTTTCTCCTTGAAAATGAAACCCGAGACAAATATAGTTTTCACGGGAGGCGGAGCCACCAAGTGCTGTGAAGCAAATTAAATATTTGACTAGAGTAAATGNGTGAAGCAAATTAAATATTTGACTAGAGTAAATGGAGCGTGAATTAATATAGCAATAATTAATTATTTTAATGTGAAAAATTGCTGCGATAAATGACTTTCTACGAAATTAGTATAAAATACTAGCGTATGTTACGAGCCATTTTGCATAAATCATTAAACCATTAATTAAATAATCGGAATAATTTTAGCTAAGAATGATCTGTCTTTTCAAGAAAATTTGGACCTTAAATGCTTTAGCGATATAAAAAAGAAATTACAAATACAAATCTTATGATATTTTTCTAACTAGCAGCTGTAAATGTTTTGAAATTTGATATGTGACTACGTTAGAACTCATTATATATTATGCAATATAAATTATTGGATACGCAGGGAAATGGAAATATTTGAAAATGCTAATATACAAATAATAAAAACACAATTATTTTAGACGTTCAATAATAAAAACACTATTATTTTAAACAATCAATGAAGGTTAAATTCATTGATTCTTCTACTACATTACATGAATCCAAATTAAGAGACTACTAGATCTCATAAAGCGCATAAAACTTTGGTAGGCCAAATAAAATTACATGTGCAACTGAGAGAACTTAAAGAAACATCGAACTTGCTAAATGAAAATACTTTCGAATACGTNAAATAAAATTACATGTGCAACTGAGAGAACTTAAAGAAACATCGAACTTGCTAAATGAAAATACTTTCGAATACGTAGCTACTTTTATCGTAAACAGCAGAGCCTTAGTTTGACTGGTTTTGTCGAGCGAAGAATGGAGTGAAATAAATTACGTGCATGGCTATATGTATTTACTAGATAACAAATGTTAATTTCGAGAACGGCCTTCAGTAAAATGTGAAAGATAATAATTAGCGAACTTACCTCAACATAGAAAGTAAGGCGCTATCTTCCAATGCGAATACGAGAACTCCGTTTTTTAACTTTATCGATTACGGTTCGTAGAACTAAGTATTACAGGTTATTTCAAATTCGATAGAGAAATGTTGATATTATGTAATTTTTGTGACGGAAGACGTGCAGTACAAATATTTTTGGATGAGTTCTTGAAACAGAGAAATAAATTCACACATTTTTCAAAAGGGAAAATTTTTAAATCACTAAAATATCAAAGGTTTCTAATCACAAAATACTTTTAAAAATATTTTATGTTTCTACTTCCCAATTATAAAAAAATGGCCAAAACGCTGGTGTTTAACTGAGCAATTTCTGTTACTATGGTGCACATAAAAGCAACATTTTTACGTGTCTATAANCCAAAACGCTGGTGTTTAACTGAGCAATTTCTGTTACTATGGTGCACATAAAAGCAACATTTTTACGTGTCTATACCAACATAAGTTTAATTGTTTAAACTACGAGTTTTCCTTGCAGTGTTTACACGTCCGTTTCAAAAACTTTAAGTTTTATACGGAATGAAACAGTACATTGTGTGACAGCTATAACAACANAAACAGTACATTGTGTGACAGCTATAACAATAGTAAAAGTAAATCTGTGTATATTTTGTGCACGTTCATTAATTGTCACTAAAGCACTAATTTCCGGTTAATTAGATGATAAGTTTATATTATTATTTTCACCATGGAGCTTTTCCCGCCTGTGATGAAGTAAAAGTAACTATAAATTAAATTTTTTAAGGATTACTGTAGTGTATGGTAAAGCCTTTAAAAGTTTCGAAATCTTCGGGTTTAAAATAAAGCTCGTTATTTAAAATTCGTAACTAACATAAAGGTTTTAATGAATAAATGTCACTTCTCAAACATATTTTGTATACGGAATGTCACTCACTCGCAGACGTCGCTCTTGAATACAGAGTATTTTTTAATAAAAATATTCTCACTGGAGCTCTGCCCAAAGTTTGATGTCCCGGGTGACTGATCACCTTCATGGGTACATTTTAATTTATTATTTTGCTTTTATGTTATATTTGCAGTGCATTTTTTAATTATTAAACCTGTTACATTTTTCTTTCTTTTTCTCTTATTTAATTAGCTGACACATTAATAACTTTATTTTATTAAAGATGTAGGATTATTAAAAATTTGGTGACGAAACTAATTGAAAGAAAGTGGGCTAAATCTTAAACTTCCCCATGTTANTAACTTTATTTTATTAAAGATGTAGGATTATTAAAAATTTGGTGACGAAACTAATTGAAAGAAAGTGGGCTAAATCGTAAACTTCCCCATGTAAATGCCCCTTTGCTACCATTGTAGTAGTTTCCTTTGTTTTTCCCTACATCAGAAAAACATAGATATTGTGAATTTGGCAGGTAATTATGTAAAACGACGCAAAAATAAATGTTTCTATGGATGAAAATAAAATTTTTAATAGAGCGAATAATTGTGCGTCATACTTCTCGAGCAGGTTAGTCGTCATAAATACGTATTTAGTTTCATGTGTATTATTGTACCACATCACATTCGACACGCTCTGCAGAAACTTAAAAAAATATTAGTGACCTGAAATATTCGCGGATTTATTCCATTCACGCGTTATATGACACCTCCTAGAGAACACTGAGGCAATCATAAACAAGTAACAAAATGTAATACTGAACATTATCTCCCACTGTGGCAGAAAGCAGCCAATATCAGCATGATTGCACAAAAGAATATAAAGTANGTAATACTGAACATTATCTCCCACTGTGGCAGAAAGCAGCCAATATCAGCATGATTGTACAAAAGAATATAAAGTCACTGACTTCGCGAATTTTTTATGTGCCTAAAGATAATGTGCATTATGCACACGAGTGTCTTAGTCTCTCTTAGTTGAACTGAATAGGAGGTGACTGAGTTTTGTTATAGCAGCCTATGAAAAATATAACTGCTGCTCGAGTGCTGAGGATCGTGAAGTCTAGCTTGAAGACTAGCATGAATGGCAGGCCCTTTATATGAAGGTGGGAAACGTGGCGAATGTTGCCGTTGTATGGTAAGTTTTCTCGTGGTAATCTCGTTCCCACTACTGCTCCATTTCTACCATGCTTCACTCCCATCAGCGCTGAAGGCGTCATCTCTTAGGTAGAGGTGGATTGGCGTCTAATGGAGCACTGCACCCGACTGTACAAAACAAACAAGAGTTCATTAAAAAGTAGTACACTCAGTTTAAATCGTAAGAATTTCCAAATGTTCTCTCTAAAGCACCCGGAAAGGAAACACTATCAAACTTTAATCATATATTGAATTTACAAAAAAATATTTTTTTTTTCAAATCATTTAAAAAGTGAATTGTAGCCTAATATTTTACAGTGTTACAAACGATTTAATTTATTCTTCCATATACAACACTACGGATAATTCTACTCATGTTAGGAACCAAACGAGTTTTCTTATGGGGGAGTTTGGCATAGGAAAAATTTCCGCCGTCAGTTCTCAATGTTCCAAAAAGGTCAATTTTTATTAAAATTTTAAGCAACGTAAATAAAAAAACAGAAATATTTTACTTAATTACTAAGTATTTTATATTTGATTAATGAATATTGCAACTATTTTTATTTTAAATGTATAAAATAGAGAAAATATTGTACACGTGCGACACTGGTACTTACCTAGGGGCAAAAAATTTTAGTTGCCAAAACTAAATGCATTGAGCTCCCAAACCTGAGTACAATAAACCTTGGCAACACAAGCCATACTGTTCTAGCAATTTTGGTAGTTTGTGGACTACTTTATACCTAACTAGCGAACCGGCCCGGCTTCGCCCGGTAACAATTTAGTTTTTACAGCGATACTTTGAAAGACAAAAATGGTTACTGTGGGTGATCCTTAAAAGAAAAACATATGCTACTGCGATTTTTTCTGTGGACCTTTTTGAGAGGAACAATTATGAAGTACATTAATTTAATGCATCTCTTATGGTTTAGTCAGCGCAAGCCATACAAACGCCCTAAAAGCGGGTTTTTAGACTTGATTACAAACGGTTCGACATTTCTCTACCATCATTACATTTAATATAATTGTTTTATACACCAAAACCATCCTCAAGAAATTCTCTATATGATGTTGGAAACCGCATCAAAATCCATTGAGAAGTTTAGAAGTACTAAGCGAATACACAGACAGACGCGGATAAGCTACTTTGTTTTATACTATTTAGAGAAGAGAAGATAAGTTCTGCGTTTTGTTCAGTCAGGTGCGGTGCTCCATTGGAAGCCACTTTACTTCTACCTTAAGTGCCGCCCTAATATTTCACAACTATATTGAGGGCCCGCGGTGGTTTAGTGGTTAGACTATCCGCTTCCCACCGAGTCAAACCAGGTTCGATTCCCGATGGGGTCGCCCCTGGATTTTCGCGAGTGGGAATCGTGCCGGACGATGCCGTTGGCCAGCGGGTTCTTTCAGGGATCTTCAATTTTTCCCCGCACTTTCATCCCGGTGCTGCTTCATACTCACCTCGCTTCACCCTCATCGGCTCTCAAGACATCTATGTTAAAAGCCGCCCATATATCTCTTCACTCACAATTATATTGTTTTCTTTTAAGACAATGTATCACACAAACGTAAAGTCTGTTCNCGCCCATATATCTCTTCACTCACAATTATATTGTTTTCTTTTAAGACAATGTATCACACAAACGTAAAGTCTGTTCACAAAAAAGTGAGCATTTTTTAAATTAAAAAACTGCCTCTACCTGCGTATATTTTAACGGGAACACTGAGTGGCATGGCCAGTAGGGTTGCAACTATGGAGGGAAAGTAGTTTCATGTCATAACGTCGGATTAAAGATGTCAGGTAAATATTTATGAGCACCGAAATTTTTTTATTTTGCTTTCGGTTTTTTAAAACATAAAAATGTAATGGTAAGGGCAGTTGTAAAATATTNGCACCGAAATTTTTTTATTTTGCTTTCTGTTTTTTAAAACATAAAAATGTAATGGTAAGGGCAGTTGTAAAATATTTACATTCCTGATTATTTCAGAGTTTTACACGATCGACGCATGAATAAAGTGACGAGGCAATATTAATTTTACATTAGGAGGAAGAATACACAACGTGCCTACAAGTAGATCTTAAGCAGGTTTCTCAAAAGTGCTCAGTTTATCGTGAACAGACTTTAGTAGCATGATTGGAAACTGCTGGTTGGGTAGGCAACACCCTTAATGATGTAGTGTTTGCGCGCCTGCCGTGCCTGACCGGAGCGTCGGTTCCTAGAATGGCGGGGCGTGGAGGAAGAGACGTTGAACACGGCAGGTTAGGCGCTGGCCAATCCCCTCGGCGGGAATGCGATCGATACTGTATTTTTGGCGCTTGCCTTTCCAGCTGTCATTTCACCGCACACCTTGCCGCGCGCTGCCGCCCAAGGAAAAACGAACACAAGCTTCGCGAACATTCAAAACAAACCGATGGGAAAGTGATTTGTTTGTACCGCAGTCCAGTACGCCGATTGTGAGAGTTTACTTCTTTGTGACACGAACGTCATCGTTATCCTTAATTTTTTTTTCCTCACCAGTAGCTGGATGATTACCAGCATATACATTCGCAGTTACTTCCAACTTTTCCGAGGTCCTGCTTAAGTTCTGCTTCCATGATATTTATCTGCCTGACGTACACAAAACTTAACCGAGTATAGAAAATCACACCAAAGGGACAACGCACTGCATTCGTGCGCATTCAGAATACTAACATCTTTATAATAACTCTTCTTTACTAAGCATTACTATCACACCCATTTTTTGCCTGTTTTATTCATATTAATTATAAATTAAATATTATAAATTACGGATAAAATATAAGTAAAACATCTNATTTTTTGCCTGTTTTATTCATATTAATTATAAATTAAATATTATAAATTACGGATAAAATATAAGTAAAACATCTATTTAACAGTAAATAATGCACTTTTATATCAATACAAATATAAAATGCTTGTGATACAAGACATATTTTGTTAACAACCAAGCACGTCATAAGTGGGGTGATTTTTCAAATGTTTGATTCTAAGCGTGTGAAAAAACCGTGAATAGACAATATGTCAACAAGTATGGGTATATTACATTGCTTCTACCGCTGTTAATATTTAGCACCATTATAAAGTATTCTTTACACACACCTCGTTCGAATCCACTCTAATATCCGGTTTCTCCTCAATCACCTCGCAAGACACGTTAATTCAGATTAGTTTTATCGGGCACGCAGAACTTTTCCTTTCAAANGTTTCTCCTCAATCACCTCGCAAGACACGTTAATTCAGATTAGTTTTATCGGGCACGCAGAACTTTTCCTTTCAAAACATCCGGCAAATACGTTGTTAAGTAGTCAGCATGTCTGAAATTTGTTCGAACTGTCTTGGCTTAGATTATTGGAAACTTCGTGGGGCTTTGATAGCGTGCAAGCAGCTCTTAGGCAACTTTTATATGAACGGATAATAAAAAAAATCTTTTAAACTTGCCGTCGTTTTTTCACGTTTGCAATATTTACATGCGATAAATTATAGTTTACTTACATTTATAGTCACACAGTTATTGCAATTATTTTAACTAGATAAGGGCACAGTTACGTTCAAAACTTCATTAATGATGTTATTTTAGGTGCATGAAATGTATTTTTACGGAAACTTATACTATCAAAATAGTATTACCTAAATCCGAAATAAAAATTTTTATTCTCGGTAGAAATTTCCTTTCTTTTTAGTTAAGAATTCTTTATTTATTTTCAAATGTGTGTTGGACTTCTAATTTATCATATACTTTTTCGGGTTGGTTAATATTATTTCAGTTTGAATTCATAATGAGCAAATTGTTCACTTATTGTAATCTATAGATAGTTTTAAGTTGTTGAATATATTTGAATTTTTTTATAACTTAATGTGGGCTTGTCTAGGCCCCGCAGTTTTGCGCCAAATTAACTTGAGGTAAATTACTGTTACACTGATGCTACTACTGGGCCCCACAGTTGGTCACCAACTAACACTGACGGTATACCGCCACTGTGGAAGACAGTGTGGCTTATAGTGTTGTTGTTAATGCCCCCAGGCACAGACCATATGATGCCTGAAGGTTAAGGGGTTTGTAATAATGTAGTATTTAACTGTTTCATTTTGAAGGACGAATATATTGTCTCGAATTTAACACAAATAAAATACATCAGCACTTGAGAGGTGTGGTACTCTAATTTGGCTATTTGACTATTGGGATTAACTGCTGACGACTTCGTGATGGAGAGGGGGGGGGCTTCTCTGGACGGCGTACTGTATACTTAACTCTCGCTGGTATGATGTCAGCTGTGGTGGGTGAGCTCCGGCGATGGGCGGCCTTGGCCAGGCCGCAGTTGCTGCCGTCTCACTGTGGTGATGTTCTACTGACGTGGCCAGGGGTCCGAACCCCTGACCTAACTCNTAGTACCTCGTCCCTAGCTTACTCTGTCAGCTACTTCTCGGTGCGTTTCCACATTGCCCTGTGGTTAGCTAAGGGGGGAGGGGGGTGTTCTCGTCACCATTATCCAGCTTGTCAGCTATTTCTTCCGCGGTGCGTGATTCTGAATTTAGGCGAACTGTGTTATTATATCTTGTGAAACTTATGCTCTCAACAGATCTCACGGGCTTGCTAGAGGCTTAGGGGGAGTAGGTCGGTGAAGGGGGAAGGCCTAAGCCGCGGGACACGTGTCACTGCGATCTGCCACCTGCCTCGTAGCGCGTGTCGACTGAGACGCGCTCGCAAAGTGGGTCAGCGAGGCTTTAGTTCCAAAAGACGTCACACATCAAACTGAATCAGCTTACCTCAGTAAAAGTAATCGTAAAACGATTCCTGTGTACTAAATTTCTGGTTGTGGTTATGGAGATAGAGTAAGACAGAGGTAGAGTAAGGGTCCTTTTAGACGGTCATATCAGTCGTCAGTTCAGTTTCAGTTTCAGTCAAACTGTCAGTTTTTCCTATGTGTAAAAATTTATAACTGAAAGGAGAACTGAAACGGAGACTGAGAACGGACAGGATAGATAGACCTATTTTTTTCATTTCAGTTCTTAGAATTCCTAAGTGTAAACAAGTGCGTCATGCCTCAGTCCGTTCGCTCACGTCAGTTCTCTTGAAAATCTGGCACAGTGCACATATACAACTGTCGCTATGTCCAAGGATCACGATTTTGTTGTCGAGTTCATTGAAAGTTATAAAATTTCACCGTATTTGTGGAACAAAACAGACGCATGCTATCACAATGCAAACATTAGGGAAGCTGCCTACACTCTCCTTTTAAAGAAACCAAAATTAATTGCCTACGATCAACTTATAACAATGAACTTAAAAATGTTAAAGACAGTGAAAGAAGTGGAGCAGGAACTGGAGAAGTATACAAACCATCACTTTGGTATTATTACCTCCTTTCGTTCGTCAGTGACCAACAGCCGACTGTAAAAAGTATTAATACTATGGACGACGATGATGAAAATCAGGAAGTGGTAAGTAATTAAAAATGCATACCTGCAGAGACATTTTTATTTCAAATTGCTACTTTAATTAAAAATAATTTATTTTCACCACAAAAAAAATTTCAAATATGTTTTTTGTACAGAGCCATCTTGCCATTCAACTCGTCCTTCATTTACAAAATATTCCACAAACTTATTTCGACAATATTTAGCATCATTACTAACATTCCCGCTGCTGGTGTCATTTTGTAGATCTACTAGCCCTTGCACTTCAATAATCTCATTTGAATTCATATCATTTAAATCGGGTTTAATGTATGAATGTTGAGACCGTATTAAGAAATTGTGAAGATAACAGCATGACAATACGAGGATATTAATATATTTTAGGTCTTTTAAATTTATAGCAGAATGTTAGAGTGTAATGGGGAAGTTTGGGCTGCTCTTAACATCGGGGTTTTGAGAGCCGATGAGGGTAAAGATAGATGAGTATGGAGCAGTGCTGGAACGCAAGGGCGTAGGAAATGGGAGATTTCCGAGTAAACCCGCCAACCAGTGGATCGTCCGGCACACGAATCCGGAGCGATCCCACCGGGAATCGAACCCGGTGGGATGTGAGCACTCTTAGCCACTATACCAAACGCAGCTCGTCATGTTTCAATATCTGGCTATTTTACAATGGCGATTAATGACAACTGAAATCGAAAACAGACCCAGCCATAAAGCTGAAGTTTATGTTTATTAATTCTTTCCTTATTTTGTATTGATTTCAAAAACTTCTTCATCTGAAGCCAAGATTTATCTATAAATTCATTTTAAAAACGGTTATATTCAGAATTTTCTCCTTTTTTTTTTTTTTTTNAATTTTGACACCTGCATCACTCCCTTAGTGAGGAAACTGGTTGCTTTGAAAATAAATTTATGCATTTTTCCAGTTTTTCAATACACGTTTTCTTTTTCAGTAACTGCTTTACAGTATAATGCTTTATATCCCTCTCTTAACACTCATTGCCAATTTGTTTGCAATAGTTAAATAAAAAATGGAACAAGAAGCACGCTTATTATATAAATGTTCATCCACTTTTCAACCACAGTTGTACTCAGTTAAACTATTATTTTGTTTGTAAATTTACGGTCATTATTTTATTAGCTGAATTAAGAATCGGTATTTTATAAACAGGCAGGTGCTATTTCATCAGTTCATAATCAGTTTGTAATTAATATTAAGATTAAATTATTACACGACATTGGTAAACACATTGCTCTCTCGTGAGGTGATCACTGAGAAAGTGCGCAGCTCGTGCGCTCATAGTATAGCGCAAGATTACCATTTTCGAAAATCATAGAGCTTCCAGTCACATGATCGACCAACTCGTATACGAGTGCAACTCAATCTCAGAAATCAGATTCCAAGTTCTTATACGCATATCAACACACTTACGGAAAACCTGTTCGCATAAGCATACGAGTGTAATATACTATTATGTGAATAATTAATAATTACTAGACCGTATTAAATATAACACTTAATTATAATTATTACACAATATACAATTATTTCATTATAATCATAATATGTATTATATGCAAACATATTTGAAGTTGTATATATATAATTCATATACATAAAGCCTAAGTAAATGGAAGTTAGTTTACTAACCTATTAAGCTGGCGTAAATCCGGTTCTTGCTATGTCAGTGATGAATTCATTTTGCATTATTATGGACATATTTTTACTTTAAGCACTAAGTTATTTGTTGCATGACCATACAACTTGCAGCAATTACGAAAACCTTTTAGTAGTGGAATTGTCGGGCATTACATCTAAAAATATTTAACTTATTAGTTTGGAGACTGAACGGAAATCCAACTCTGTAGCTGCTGATTACTAGACAAGTACACTAACCATGGTCACATTACGGTCATATTTTATTTTTTTTTAATTCTAGTTTCTGTCGTGTATTTAAATCAAAACATTATACTTTCAATTAATCTTAAAAAAAAAAAAATTCTCGACTTTCGTACAATACGGTGCGATGAATTGAGACCAAAAAAAAAAAATTTATGTTAAAGGAATTTGGGTAAAAGGTAACTGTGGATGAAAGGAGGATAGAAAAGCTTCCTGAAATGATTGTACAAGTCAATTAAATAGACGTAATTCATTTAAACTTTCGCTGAATAATTTTTTTCAGGTATTACTGGAGTTTTTGCAGTTTGGCGCAGGAAATGTCAGATCAAATGCCAGCTCATTGCATGAAGGCGTATCTCAGAGTGATTTCTGCACTGTAAGGGAAGCTAATTACTTCTACATGTGAGGTAAAATTACCTCTTAAATAACGAGTGAATATGCATTACAAGTAAAGTACTATTCCCTAATTGTACCGAAAAATGAACTAACAAAATTAGGTGAAAATACAAGTAAGGGAATATTAACTATATTGTATAATAAAATGATATTTTAAAACATCCTGAGGTATAGGTACTGTAAATTTCATTATAAAATACAATCCTCTGACAAGTGGTAACCGAAACCACAACTCTAATATCGCCGACACTTGCCGGTGCGCTATCCATTACACCACGACGACAGCGTAGTAACATCAGTCATTAATTACTCCACATAAAATTAAAAAGTGTTAATTTAAGATATCTGCAAAATTTTAATTCATGTAATTATACAATTTTTCCCTTAAATTTTTCTTCAACATTCTTGAACGTTCCCGCTATCCTAAGAGCAACTTGACAAATTATTTATTTCTGGAAATGGTTTTAATAATTATTTTTTTGTAACAGATTGCTCAGTTACTTTTGTGTGTACAAAGTAAAGTTTGTGTAGAATTCCTTAAGCGGTTTTATTAGTGCTTTTAAGTCAATACCTTATCCAAGTCTTTAAAAAATTCCCTTGACATTAAATTTTCCGGGTAAAGACAACTGCCTATATTAAAATTTGATTCTTGGGAACAAAACGTTATCCGTTTTTCACAGTCTCCTATGAGTTTTATTATTCCTTTTTTATTTGTAATCTTTTTNCTTGGGAACAAAACGTTATCCGTTTTTCACAGTCTCCTATGAGTTTTATTATTCCTTTTTTATTTGTAATCTTTTTATTTGTAACTATTTGATAATATTGTAATTTAATTACAGATTTTCTCTACCTCAAGATTAATTTTTATTTCTTAGTATAATGCCTTCCGTAAGGAATAATATTTCTACCAGCTGTCCAACATAGCGCCTCATTTTGTTTCTTCTGCCCGTCCTCCCACTTAGCTGTTGAGACAATTATGAGGAGATACACACGTCGTAAGGTAATTTTCTCATATATGTATAGGATATTTCACTGCTTTTTAAGTGAATTGTACTCCATAGTGCGGTAAATATATCTTATACATGTAAAGGAAAATATGTTTTCCAAACAATTTTGCGAAAATTACCTTACAATTACCAAGTGATTTCTCTATTTTTTTACAGTGTTGCAAGATTGGATATTTAATTTTGTTCAGTCTCACTTTAGCCATTTTCAAATTTTGTACGTCACTACGCTCCAGAATTAATACATATTTTGACTGGTAACCACTGGTAGAGATTTACAGGTGGCATTAGTTTACAACGAAACGTGTCAGATTGTTATTATATATTATATTAAAAACGCTAATAGTCAAAATTGTCTTGCGTATATCATTACACTTTACATTAGTCAATTATTACATAAATTGCTAATCTATAGTGACATATTAATTGTCCGTTAGATCAAATTGGGTTTCAGAACAGATCTGCGTACTATCCCCTAGAAAAATAACGTATAAAATTTTGATTTCTTTATTGCTGTTCCCGGTTTTAAATAAATATAGTATTTTTATATTCTCATCTACGTATTTGAATAATATTTGGTATTTAAGCATTTTGCATTATTTCGCCAGTTAAAACCATTCTGCGGAATGATTATGTAGAAACAGTATCTTCTTACTCGAGCCTTTAAAAGTTTAGTCTGCAATACCTAATAAAGTATGTATATANGATTATGTAGAAACAGTATCTTCTTACTCGAGCCTTTAAAAGTTTAGTCTGCAATACCTAATAAAGTATGTATATAAAAAAATCCAGATAAAAGTTCAAGTTTTCGGACTCCTTGAACAGTTCGAAAATAAATTGGTGCCTTAAACTATCTCTGACGACTTTTATAAAAAGCCTTGTGTTTATTTATACATTTAAAAATAAATAATTTACTCCGAGCCTAGAAGTACATTGCTGAAATTTTACAAAAACATAATTGTCGGATAATGTAAACACAATAGTCTCATTAGGTACTTCTTATTTCATTTTGAAGTGCTCACGACTTGGGTAAAGTGCTTGTAGTTTCGAATTGATTTTGACTAAAAAAAAAAGCCTGAGTTAACCTATTATGGTTCATTTCAGTTTTATAAACGTTCAGAGAGTTCTAATTTTGAGGACACGCATGCCCTTATATGGATACATATATAAACGTATGCATATAGCTCAGAAACATATAATATATTAATATTTTCCTTTTCCGGAAAAGTGGGTAAGTAAAATTGTCACATACATTTAGTAAATTCAAATGTNATAATATATTAATATTTTCCTTTTCCGGAAAAGTGGGTAAGTAAAATTGTCACATACATTTAGTAAATTCAAATGTCAAATGTCGTAGATTTTTTAAGCACTAAATAACATTTATTAATCAATTCGACTACAATTTTAATTTCCTAGCAAGAGTTAAATAAAAATACTAACAGATTCGCATTGGTAGAAAGTAAGTCAAGTTGAGTAGGAGAATACATAACCACACTCAGGCAAGACGAATAGTATGCGTTATTCTGAACCCTTGGAATTAACGTGTGTCTACTAACCAAGTTTCATATAAATATCAAACACCACATTTCAGGCAATGTGGTTAAGCAGAAGTAATTACGAGTTCACCACTTAGGTAAATGTCTTCGCTCTTAAATTTTTAAACGCGTTTTTTAATATGCATCATGCAATTGTCTTGAAAAATTTGTGATCTGGGGGTCGATTCTTGAATAGTTACGAGATAACTTCGGATTATCTAAACTCNGAGCACTCTTAGCCACTATACCAAACGCAGCTCGTCATGTTTCAATATCTGGCTATTTTACAATGGCGATTAATGACAACTGAAATCGAAAACAGACCCAGCCATAAAGCTGAAGTTTATGTTTATTAATTCTTTCCTTATTTTGTATTGATTTCAAAAACTTCTTCATCTGAAGCCAAGATTTATCTATAAATTCATTTTAAAAACGGTTATATTCAGAATTTTCTCCTTTTTTTTTTTTTAGCATATTATTAGAACTCTTTTCAAACAATATAACGTAGAGTCTAATATTTCAAATTTTTGCAGAAATTTTGACACCTGCATCACTCCCTTAGTGAGGAAACTGGTTGCTTTGAAAATAAATTTATGCATTTTTCCAGTTTTTCAATACACGTTTTCTTTTTCAGTAACTGCTTTACAGTATAATGCTTTATATCCCTCTCTTAATNTTTTCCAGTTTTTCAATACACGTTTTCTTTTTCAGTAACTGCTTTACAGTATAATGCTTTATATCCCTCTCTTAATACTCATTGCCAATTTGTTTGCAATAGTTAAATAAAAAATGGAACAAGAAGCACGCTTATTATATAAATGTTCATCCACTTTTCAACCACAGTTGTACTCAATTAAACTATTATTTTGTTTGTAAATTTACGGTCATTATTTTATTAGCTGAATTAAGAATCGGTATTTTATAAACAGNTTAAACTATTATTTTGTTTGTAAATTTACGGTCATTATTTTATTAGCTGAATTAAGAATCGGTATTTTATAAACAGGCAGGTGCTATTTCATCAGTTCATAATCAGTTTGTAATTAATATTAAGATTAAATTATTACACGACATTGGTAAACACATTGCTCTCTCGTGAGGTGATCACTGAGAAAGTGCGCAGCTNTTAAGATTAAATTATTACACGACATTGGTAAACACATTGCTCTCTCGTGAGGTGATCACTGAGAAAGTGCGCAGCTCGTGCGCTCATAGTATAGCGCAAGATTACCATTTTCGAAAATCATAGAGCTTCCAGTCACATGATCGACCAACTCGTATACGAGTGCAANTATAGCGCAAGATTACCATTTTCGAAAATCATAGAGCTTCCAGTCACATGATCGACCAACTCGTATACGAGTGCAACTCAATCTCAGAAATCAGATTCCAAGTTCTTATACGCATATCAACACACTTACGGAAAACCTGTTCGCATAAGCATACGAGTGTAATATACTATTATGTGAATAATTAATAATTACTAGACCGTATTAAATATAACACTTAATTATAATTATTACACAATATACAATTATTTCATTATAATCATAATATGTATTATATGCAAACATATTTGAAGTTGTATATATATAATTCATATACATAAAGCCTAAGTAAATGGAAGTTAGTTTACTAACCTATTAAGCTGGCGTAAATCCGGTTCTTGCTATGTCAGTGATGAATTCATTTTGNAAATGGAAGTTAGTTTACTAACCTATTAAGCTGGCGTAAATCCGGTTCTTGCTATGTCAGTGATGAATTCATTTTGCATTATTATGGACATATTTTTACTTTAAGCACTAAGTTATTTGTTGCATGACCATACAACTTGCAGCAATTACGAAAACCTTTTAGTAGTGGAATTGTCGGGCATTACATCTAAAAATATTTAACTTATTAGTTTGGAGACTGAACGGAAATCCAACTCTGTAGCTGCTGATTACTAGACAAGTGCACTAACCATGGTCACATTACGGTCATATTTTATTTTTTTTAAATTCTAGTTTCTGTCGTGTATTTAAATCTAAACATTATACTTTCAATTTATCTTAAAAAAAAAAAAATTCTCGACTTTCGTACAATACGGTGCGATGAATTGAGACCAAAGAAAAAAATTTATGTTAAAGGAATTTGGGTAAAAGGTAACTGTGGATGAAAGGAGGATAGAAAAGCTTCCTGAAATGATTGTACAAGTCAATTAAATAGACGTAATTCATTTAAACTTTCGCTGAATAATTTTTTTCAGGTATTACTGGAGTTTTTGCAGTTTGGCGCAGGAAATGTCAGATCAAATGCCAGCTCATTGCATGAAGGCGTATCTCAGAGTGATTTCTGCACTGTAAGGGAAGCTAATTACTTCTACATGTGAGGTAAAATTACCTCTTAAATAACGAGTGAATATGCATTACAAGTAAAGTACTATTCCCTAATTGTACCGAAAAATGAACTAACAAAATTAGGTGAAAATACAAGTAAGGGAATATTAACTATATTGTATAATAAAATGATATTTTAAAACATCCTGAGGTATAGGTACTGTAAATTTCATTATAAAATACAATCCTCTGACAAGTGGTAACCGAAACCACAACTCTAATATCGCCGACACTTGCCGGTGCGCTATCCATTACACCACGACGACAGCGTAGTAACATCAGTCATTAATTACTCCACATAAAATTAAAAAGTGTTAATTTAAGATATCTGCAAAATTTTAATTCATGTAATTATACAATTTTTCCCTTAAATTTTTCTTCAACATTCTTGAACGTTCCCGCTATCCTAAGAGCAACTTGACAAATTATTTATTTCTGGAAATGGTTTTAATAATTATTTTTTTGTAACAGATTGCTCAGTTACTTTTGTGTGTACAAAGTAAAGTTTGTGTAGAATTCCTTAAGCGGTTTTATTAGTGCTTTTAAGTCAATACCTTATCCAAGTCTTTAAAAAATTCCCTTGACATTAAATTTTCCGGGTAAAGACAACTGCCTATATTAAAATTTGATTCTTGGGAACAAAACGTTATCCGTTTTTCACAGTCTCCTATGAGTTTTATTATTCCTTTTTTATTTGTAATCTTTTTATTTGTAACTATTTGATAATATTGTAATTTAATTACAGATTTTCTCTACCTCAAGATTAATTTTTATTTCTTAGTATAATGCCTTCCGTAAGGAATAATATTTCTACCAGCTGTCCAACATAGCGCCTCATTTTGTTTCTTCTGCCCGTCCTCCCACTTAGCTGTTGAGACAATTATGAGGAGATACACACGTCGTAAGGTAATTTTCTCATCTATGTATAGGATATTTCACTGCTTTTTAAGTGAATTGTACTCCATAGTGCGGTAAATATATCTTATACATGTAAAGGAAAATATGTTTTCCAAACAATTTTGCGAAAATTACCTTACAATTACCAAGTGATTTCTCTATTTTTTTACAGTGTTGCAAGATTGGATATTTAATTTTGTTCAGTCTCACTTTAGCCATTTTCAAATTTTGTACGTCACTACGCTCCAGAATTAATACATATTTTGACTGGTAACCACTGGTAGAGATTTACAGGTGGCATTAGTTTACAACGAAACGTGTCAGATTGTTATTATATATTATATTAAAAACGCTAATAGTCAAAATTGTCTTGCGTATATCATTACACTTTACATTAGTCAATTATTACATAAATTGCTAATCTATAGTGACATATTAATTGTCCGTTAGATCGAATTGGGTTTCAGAACAGATCTGCGTACTATCCCCTAGAAAAATAACGTATAAAATTTTGATTTCTTTATTGCTGTTCCCGGTTTTAAATAAATATAGTATTTTTATATTCTCATCTACGTATTTGAATAATATTTGGTATTTAAGCATTTTGCATTATTTCGCCAGTTAAAACCATTCTGCGGAATGATTATGTAGAAACAGTATCTTCTTACTCGAGCCTTTAAAAGTTTAGTCTGCAATACCTAATAAAGTATGTATATAAAAAAATCCAGATAAAAGTTCAAGTTTTCGGACTCCTTGAACAGTTCGAAAATAAATTGGTGCCTTAAACTATCTCTGACGACTTTTATAAAAAGCCTTGTTTTTATTTATACATTTAAAAATAAATAATTTACTCCGAGCCTAGAAGTACATTGCTGAAATTTTACAAAAACATAATTGTCGGATAATGTAAACACAATAGTCTCATTAGGTACTTCTTATTTCATTTTGAAGTGCTCACGACTTGGGTAAAGTGCTTGTAGTTTCGAATTGATTTTGACTAAAAAAAAAAGCCTGAGTTAACCTATTATGGTTCATTTCAGTTTTATAAACGTTCAGAGAGTTCTAATTTTGAGGACACGCATGCCCTTATATGGATACATATATAAACGTATGCATATAGCTCAGAAACATATAATATATTAATATTTTCCTTTTCCGGAAAAGTGGGTAAGTAAAATTGTCACATACATTTAGTAAATTCAAATGTCAAATGTCGTAGATTTTTTAAGCACTAAATAACATTTATTAATCAATTCGACTACAATTTTAATTTCCTAGCAAGAGTTAAATAAAAATACTAACAGATTCGCATTGGTAGAAAGTAAGTCAAGTTGAGTAGGAGAATACATAACCACACTCAGGCAAGACGNTATATATATATATAGTACACTATTTGCGTAAGATTCTTCTCATTCTCCACTTCTGATTAACAGTCGATGGGGAACCACAAAATCTATACGAATAATACAAGAGTTCCGCATATTGAACTTAGTCTGGAGAATTAATGACTGCAGAAATACACTCCAAAGGTGGAATAGTGAAAATGANGCAGAAATACACTCCAAAGGTGGAATAGTGAAAATGAATTCACTGGAAGCAGAAGCAGCCTGGTGAATATTACGGTATTCTTAGCGTTTTAAAACGCCAGAAATTTGTGAACAACGATATTATATATTATATTTCGTACCTTTGCAACTATATTATAAATCTTAGAAGCTGTTACACTAATGGATTTACATATATTTTAAATATTTTAAAGTAATTTAAGTATTATACAGAATGAGCATTTATTTTCAAAAGCAAATTTTCTTAAGTTGTAAAACGCTTGCTACCCGTTTACCAGTATTTATAATTCAATTCACAAAAGTCTCAGATATAGGGTGAGGTACAAACACGATAGGCCTATTGCATAAATCTTAATGTTAACAGAAATATTTACGTTTTGGCCTATAATTAATCTCAGCCACGCCTACATTACCTTACTGTTGAAAGTGAGAAATATATTAAATTGGTTTACATTGTTAGTAGTAGGGTATAGTCAGTTCGGGCACAGACATCATGCATCGAATTTTTGGATTACTCATCTACGATTACAACACAGGTAAGGTCGTGGTGACCGACGGCCTAGGGTGGCCATGTTAAAGATAACATTGCATATTTCACCCCAAAAACCGCTTCAAAATTAATTATTCTACCAAATAATCACTTTTTCATCAAAAATGTTCCAATAAAATAAAAAATGAGGAAAGCGGATTTGACTTTCCTAAAAGGAAGAGACGAAAGATCCTCAGTCGAGTAAGAGGATTTGAGGCTCTTAGCCAGCAAGCCTGGCCCCCTCCTACGAACACCATCCTGTGCATACCAAATCCGCACCAAGCTACCTTCACCTCTTCCCTCACCAAATACCCCTCTTTGCCCTCACCAGACCCCCTCACAAGCAAAAATCCTGGCAAATATTATAAAAAATCGAAAACAAATCTAAAAAAATGTTAAAAATCTGAGAAGATATAACGCAAATCTCACACTTAACCCACCACCCTCGCGTTACCACCTCTCTGCCACTATCCCCTCCATATCATAGAAAAGTTAAGAAATGGCAAAAAAAAATTAAATAAAATAAAAAATCTAGGAACATATAACATTAACCTCATAATCACCACACCACCCCAAGCAACCGCCCCCCACCCCAGCCCCTTTTTCAGCCACTCATCCAACGCCCTCACACTAACCAGGCATAAAAAATCTAGAAAAGTTGGAAACAAATCGAAATAAACTTATAACATTTTAGGAACAAATTACATCACTGACTCCTACAGCCATGCTGGATGCCGATGGCGTTGACCTTGACCCCAATGTCTTTTAAATCGAAAAAAGTTAAAAAATAAAAAAATCTAAATAAATAAATTAAAATTTAGAAACACATAACTTTACTTACACCGACACCCATGGTGTATGCAGGTGACCTTGACCTTAAACCCAATTACCTTTAACTCGAAAACCGAGAACAAATGGTAAAAATCTAAAAAAATCATAAAACTGTACGAACATATTACGTTACTGACTATGACCCCGATGTTGAATATTGACGACCTTAACATTGACCCCATTGATCTTGAACTATAAAAATTGAAAAAAAATCTAAAGTTCGAAAAAAAAGTTGTACAAATCGACGAACATAATACGTTACTGACTCCGAACACCATGGGAAATGTTGGCGATCATATATTTAACGCAAATGAACAATGAAAATCAAGAAAAATTTGCGAAAAATTACAAAAATGTAAAAAATTACACACGTAATGCGAAAAACCAAGATGGATGTGTTACCCCTAAAAGTAAGATTCTCATAAAAATGGAAGAGCAAAACCACTGCCTGGAACGACGATCAGCAGAGGACTGAACCCTTACCTCTATAACTCATTGGCTATATAGACGATCAATCTTACGACCACCTAAACGAATTAATGACATTAAGTAGCACACATACCCCCTCCTCCTTCGCCAACACCAACACAACTCTCGTCTCTCCACTTCCCTTGACATTTACTTATCATAGCTCAGCTGTCATCAACATCAATAAACGTCACCAACCCTTCAACCGATCCCCCATCCCCCGCAAACGCTTACACACAATATCTCACTATAGCTCGTCCCCTCGCCCTCCACCAACCACATGATTCTCCACCCATCCCCCTTTATCAAAACGAAACCCCAACTGGTTCCAGAAGAGACGTAACTCTACCCAAAACTGGCACTTTCAAGACCAATTCCTGCAAAAATGGCTAGAACAGTGAACAAGACCAACCCACCATACCACCCACCTATACCAACAGTCGATAACAAACAATCTCGAAAAAGTCGCCTAATACGAATGATCAAAGCCAACCAACCAGTTGCGAAACGTTAATAAAAAATATGCCCTAGTTAATTCGTTCTCCTTATAAAACTCAGGCGATTTTTATTCGAACCGAGTAAGACATAATATTTGAGATCCTACCATGACCCTCCGCCAGCACACCCTCGCACAAATGTTATCTAAAACAGACTTTCGCAATCGATTGTACATACCACTGAATTTATAAGTATTTCCGAGGAGTAGGGAAGACTATATAAGAAATTAAACTCATATTATGTATACATTATATTAATTTATTTACTAAATGTATGTATTTATCCNGAAGACTATATAAGAAATTAAACTCATATTATGTATACATTATATTAATTTATTTACTAAATGTATGTATTTATCCTATCTTTCGAATTATTTCATAGACATATATACATCAGGCCTTAGGGGTAAAGATGGTAGCGAAGCCTTTATCTTCAGCTTAGTCTCCGACGAAGCTGTGGTCTCATGTTTTTTGTGGAACAAATATAATTTTTTATGTTCATATATTTATTTCAGCATATTAAAATAATATTTTTTATATTGTTTTGCAGGTATCTGCATGCTTTCTTCTGGNGTTCATATATTTATTTCAGCATATTAAAATAATATTTTTTATATTGTTTTGCAGGTATCTGCATGCTTTCTTCTGGAGCGAACAAGTATGTGGGTATTCTCAGAGTGCTCCCACATATTTTACATTTAAAATGCTTGACGGGGATGTCTTATGTGAGCAGAAGCCGGGCTCTTTACTGTAAAAAGAATAGATTTTATATACAAAAGTGGTAGTTGTTCAGAAACCATCGAACTGGAAGGGACATCTCGTCATTCAACAAAGATGAATTGTGAATACGAAGGCCTGCCTTTGATCTCAACTGGCATGGAGCCGTGACCTGCATAAACGTCACTTGATTGTACAACACAACGTACGTCAGTGCTCTACGAGCTGAATCCTAATGTTAGTGGTATTTTCCTGAAGCGATCTGTATTCAGAGATATTCTTTAATATTGNTGCTCTACGAGCTGAATCCTAATGTTAGTGGTATTTTCCTGAAGCGATCTGTATTCAGAGATATTCTTTAATATTGTGTTTCACCGGATATGTCAAGTACATCGAAAGATGTTTTCTCGTACCTGTCATGTATGGTACCTAATTTGTTAAACCAACTTATCGATCAGGTTGGAAAATACGGGAGTGTAAAATATAATATGTAGCTGGACTGTAGCTATATGAAAAAAGAGCCCTACAATGACAAATATTGTACTAGAGCCTCCACTACCTCAAATGTAGCTCTGTGTATACTGTAGATGCATTAGAAAGCACTGTAGATTATAATATACATAATTTATGCCAATAGGAAGAAGAAAATGTATTCCAAGGGTTTGGATTGTACCCTGGCTTCAGTAAATCATCTAGAGCTGAGAACAGGTGAGTTCAATACACTTGGCAAATAGGCACTTAGACACTTAGACTACCTGACTAGAGAGATTTACAACTTAAAAAAACAGCAAACCATTACATTAATGCGAAGCCTCCATTGTGTGAGGGGTTAGTTTCGGAACATGAGGGGTCAGTTGCGGAGCGTGAAGGGTCATTTGCGAAGGAGTGGTCATTTGCGTAGCATGAGGGGCCATTTGTGGATCAGAAGCGGCAATTTAGGTGTCATTTAGGGTAATTTGTGGAGCAGGAGGGGTCATTAGCAGAGCAAGAGCGGTCATTTGCGAAGCAGGAGAGGCCATTTGCGGAGCAAGAGGGATCATTGACGGAGAAGGAGTGATCATTTGCAGAGCAGGAGGGTCATTTGCGGAGCAGGAAGTGTCATTTGCGAAACATGAGTGGTCAGTTGCTGAGCAAGAGATCAAGTTGAATGAAGAACTTGTCTCGAAGAAACTGTTGCATATATAACGTCATGGTAATGTTATCAAGAGGAACTAGAAAAAATGTCTGGATGAATGGATGCTTAAATAAGATTAAATCTCACTGATGAAATATGTTAGATTGTTTACACACACACACACACACATATATATATACATTAATAAGTATATATCAGTAGCTAGGCAAATAACATACACAAATTGCTACTCAGGAAATAACTNATATATATATACATTAATAAGTATATATCAGTAGCTAGGCAAATAACATACACAAATTGCTACTCAGGAAATAACTTCATTTTTTTTCATGAAGATTATGCAAGACAATGATTGCACGAAGTTTAATTCAGAGTTTACCTCTATGGATGTACTTTCTCCTACTGCTGGAAAAATGCATGTAAAACAGGGTTGCTACTGTGGGAAGATCTTCAGCAAAAACTGCCATGCTCGGCGACATGAGAGAACCGCCTCTATGAAGAGTCATTTTCACACGATGAAGCATTACAACAAAGGCCAAAAGCAGTTTATGCAAGGCGATACATTAAAGGAACACAAGATATTCAAGGGATCGTTTACTTGGAGCCAGCAAGTTATATCGTAAGTACCCCTTGCTGCATCGATAGGTACTGATTCCACAGTCGATTATGGCGAGAAGTTTATGCTAATGAGGGAATAAGAGAGGTACGACGCGAGGTAGATTCGGTTTATGCAGAAAGTACAACTGAAAGACTTTCGCATGAAATCGATGAACTTCAAAATAAGCCATAATTTGTTGTAAATACTGACGACCATTTAATACCTGCTATAAAGAAGAATAAATTTCATTATGAATACAAACCAGTGGGTGAAGATGACCACGAATACCACATTGATGAAAATGAACTTGAAGACAGTGATGGAGCTGAAGACGATACCGAATTTCCCGATGCACTGACACATTCTTCTACCTCATTTGCTGCAACGATCGAGAGGAAGGAGGCAGAAGATGCTGAGAATACTGGCTACTTATTTCCCGGAGATCCGAAAGAACTTGTTTGTTAGACTCAGACATTTGATCGCTTGGCAACATGTTAGAGATTTCTCGCACATTTAAGATATCTTCAATAATTTGGAAACTGAAGGATTGGTGTTATATGAGATAAGACGGTTAGCTACTATCTATGATCTGCAAGCATCTGAGAAATGTAAAAATCGAATGTATGTAATAATTCGAAAGATAGGAAATGTATTTATTTAGTAAATAAATTAATATTATGTATGCATGCAAATGTGTGTTTAATTTCTTATACAGTCTGCTCTGCTTCTCTGAATGACTTATAAATTCAGTGGTGTGTACAATCGATTGCGAAAGTTTGTTTTAGATAAAATTTATACGAGTGTGTGCTGGAGGAGGGCCATGGTAGGATGTTGATGTCGGCTGATGTATGGTAAGTAAATGCCTTGGAAATTGGAGCGACGAGTGGTGTGTTGGAGTTGACGGGAAGGGGTGGGGTTATGTGAGCTACATGAAATTAATAATTCACTTTAGGAGTCGTACGATTGACCAGTTATATACAAAATGAATTATAGAGGTGGCAGTTCAGTCGTCTGCTAATCGTCGTTCCAGGGAGTGGCTTTTCTCCGCCATCTTTACGAGAATCGAACTTTTAGGGTCACACGTCCAACTTGGTTCTTCGCATTGGGTGTGTTATTGTTTACATTTTTTTTGGTAATGTTTTTTTGATTTTTTGAGTTAATTTGCGTTAAATATATGATCGCCAACATTTCCCACGGTGATCGGAGTCAGTAACGTATTCTTTTCGTCGATTTTTACAACTTTTTCTCCGAAATTTAGAGTTTTTTTAAATTTTTAGGGGTCAATGTTAAGGTCGTAAGTATTCAACATCGGGGTCATAGTCAGTAACATAATATGTTCGTACATTTTTATAATTTTTCTAGTTTTTTACTATTTGTTCTCGGTTTTTGAGTTTAAGGTTATTGGGGTTAAGGTCAAGGTCACCTTCATCCACCATGGGTGTCGGAGTCAGTGATGTTATATGTTACTAAACTTTCATTAATTTCTTTCGATTTTAGCAATTTATTCCTTTTTTTCGAGTTCCAGTTAATTGGGGTTAAGGTCTGTTCCTCCAGCATCCAGTATGGAAGTCGGAGTCGGTGATGTAATATGTTCCTACGCTTTTATTAGTTTCTTTCGATATTTATCATTTTTTTGGCGGTTTTTCGAGTTCAAAGTCATTGTGGTCAAGGTCCAGGTCACCAACATCCAACATGGGTGTATAAGTCTGTGACGTAATTTGTTCTTATATTGTTATTAGTTTTTTCAACTTTTATGCAATTTTTCTCTATTTTTATGATTGGGAAGTGTGTGGGAGTGGTTGGTAGGGGGTGGCGTTTGGCTAAGGTGGCGCGGTGAGGGTGAGGTAAACGTTATATGTTCTTCGATTTTAGAATTTGTTTCAATTTTTGCGATTATTCATGAATTTTTATGATTGGGAGGGGTTGGGTGTGGAGAGGGGGTGAGGCGAGGGTAGTGGAATGAGTGTGAGGTTAACGTTATATTTTTTCGATATTTAGAAAATTTTTTAGATTTTATTGTGATTTTTCTTAATGGCCGGGTTTGGGGCCAGTGAGGGGGTGTGGCGAGGACGAAGAAAGGTGTGGGCGAGGGGGAGGGGTGGAGGAAGCGGAGTGTGGATGTGGTAGGCGTAGGATGGCGGTGTGAGGAGGGGGCCAGGTCCGCTGTTCCTCCCTGGTCTGCTGAACCTGGCTCGGAGTCTCGAATCATCCTCTCCTGCTCTGAGGATTAAGTGACTCATTCTGCTAAGAACCTCTAATCGTCTTGCTCGACTGATGATTTTTCAGCTCTTCCTTCGAGGAGTTTCAAATCCACTTTCCTCACTTTTCCATTTTATTAAAAAAATTTTGGTGAAAAAAGAAAGTGATAATTTGGTAAAATAATTAATCTCCGATGTGATTTTCGTGGTGAAACAGGCAATTTTGTCTATAACATGGCCATTCCAGTCGGCCGGTCACAGCGACCTCTACCTGTGACGTAATCGCAGGCGAGTAATCTAAAAATCCGATGCATGATACCTGTGCCCGAACCGGCTATACCCTACTACTTTTTGTGTAATATTTTATGCATAGAATATGGCCTTCACGTCATGAACGAGAGCCTGAAAAAAAAGCGCTTCTTAATATCGTAGCTATAAAACGACTATTAAAAATAACCCAGACGTTGTTTTCCAGTTAATTCAATGGAATGATAACAATATCCTCTTTTCAACTGACTTAAGCTTTTATTAATAGTCGTTTTATAGGCACGATATTAAGATGTCCTTCCACTTATTGATATAGCCTATTCCGGTTCTCTATTCACCTGCTTGTACTGTGCTTGTAACTCGTGTTTCGAAATTAGGTAACCGAAAAGTAAAAAGGAAGTGCAATATAGTGGAAGAAAAGAATGTGAGGGAGCTACCATTTTTGTTATCGTAATAAATCAAATGTTATCGATGGAGATCCATATTTCCTTGCTGCCCGTTCCATAACCTTTTATAATTTAGCAAACAGATTTGTAACACACGTTTTAATTAATCTAAGCAGGTTAGAAAAACCTACACTTGCCGTTACCTTTCAAATTCTACAGTCCTCTTGAAACAAAATAAACCATACATATTTTCGACTTTATTCACAAATATTGGCCAGAGAAGTTGACACAATGTCATCTCACTAAGCTAAGCAACCAATGAAATAATTAGGAATGGAACTATTTAANACAATGTCATCTCACTAAGCTAAGCAACCAATGAAATAATTAGGAATGGAACTATTTAATTTTCCAACTGCTTTTACTGTATAAACGCAGAATGAATGTCTCTGTGAGATAATAAGCAACCACGTGACTGAATTAATCTTGATAATTAAGACTCTGGCAGCTATTTTTAAAGATTAAAAAAAAATGGTTGCCTANAATTTTCCAACTGCTTTTACTGTATAAACGCAGAATGAATGTCTCTGTGAGATAATAAGCAACCACGTGACTGAATAAATCTTGATAATTAAGACTCTGGCAGCTATTTTTAAAGATTAAAAAAAAAAAGCTTTTAACAAATTATTAAAAAATCCTGGTAACGGGACACATGTCATTAAATTGGGGCAATTGTTTAACCAACGAAATTATTTTATAGTAAATATATTGCTTATTAAAAAATATATTGTCAGACTTATTGTTTTTACGCATACTTTCGCGATTATATTACTCTACGCCGCCTATGCCACATGACTAGTTTATATTCAAGGATACAAACAAAATGAAATACAAGATATGATGTGGTCAGGGAATTTTTAAAACTCGATTTTCTCAGTTGACAAGATGTGCAGCCATGTGGACACAAGTGGAACCACTGCTACTTTCGCCGTCGTTTCAATGTGTGAGACACCTCATTTGGTTGGCGTGCAGCATGCACAGCGACTGTTTAGTGATTTCACTGTTCTCGAAAATTACGTAGATAAGTTTCTCTGTGAACAAGATAATAAAAGAGCGTAATATTGATTCTTATTTTTTTAGTATAAGGAAATATTTTGCTAGTTTTAAGTGCTTTTCGACTATTGGTTACAGCTACAACTTAATTTTTTTTAAAGTAGGCGATGTCGGGTGATTAATATTCCTAGTTGCACTTCAAAGTGCTAGGTACTCCACAATAAACTCACATTTATTATCGAGAGTCGGTAATTAATATAATTCTAAATAAACAGTAAATCATTATGTGGCTCCTTAAAAATATTTCATTGTGTTTTATTCATGTCAATATGTACCATACCCATATTCTCGCAATTTATATTTAGCAGTTATATTAGTTGCATCCTTGATATCTCAGTGAAATTTATTTTGTAACGGAAATGATTTGATTAAATAAATACATAAAAATAATGACGCGTTAAAATAAATTGTTTGTAGTTCATTACAATAGTGTGTATTTCAGCTGCAAGTAAGACTTAGGGTCTATGTCATACAAGATTTAGGTGGAGTACCTGGCTCTCCGTTATGTTGTAGAAATGCCGAAGAAGAATCCCCGAGCAAATAAATGAAAGAACTGGGATACCAGGAAATTTGTTAAAGCAGTTCGCTTATTTCGTGATAAAAAGATATGATATCGGAAAGCAGCCAAGCAATGGAAAACATGCAAATTTCACCAATATTGTTGAAAATGATACACTTTTGTATATGCGTATAAAAATAAAAATTCGCCGTTTTTTTGCATAAAAAGAGATCCTGACAAAGTTATTTGAGTATTAAAACAGTAACTTTCGCGGCCGCTGTCACGTGAATGCGGAACTCTCTCTCATTGGTTTGACGTCACTAGTCATACGCCGGCGGCCGGCCCCGGCACGTTGCTAACACGCAGCACTAAAATGGAACGTAACTTTGTGAAAGCGCAGTCGGACAATCTGCCACGAGTATATACCGATATGGTACTTGACAGCTTAAATTCCCATTGTTTTGTGTAACCTGAAATAAGAGGTGTAAAATTACAAAGGTAAGAACGTGTCTCATATCGCACAGTCGTGATCTTCAAAGCGACTGTAGGCCTACATCACATGTTAAAACTTATTTGTTTGTACATTTTATTGATTTACGTATTACTATTATCATCTCTGTTTATGTATGCGATTGCTAATATTCAAAATAGGAAATTAAAATATGGAATAGGTATTAATTACATTCACAAGAATAACACAATTGCAATGACGGCGACTGCAGTGAGTGTACTGTGTTGTCGCACACCATGCTTGATGTCTGATAAATTGACTACATTATTTAGAAATGAAATGCAAGGTTGTGTTGAGAAAGAAGGTAANAAAACTTATTTGTTTGTACATTTTATTGATTTACGTATTACTATTATCATCTCTGTTTATGTATGCGATTGCTAAGATTCAAAATAGGAAATTAAAATATGGAATAGGTATTAATTACATTCACAAGAATAACACAATTGCAATGACGGCGACTGCAGTGAGTGTACTGTGTTGTCGCGCACCATGCTTGATGTCTGATAAATTGACTACATTATTTAGAAATGAAATGCAAGGTTGTGTTGAGAAAGAAGGTAACAAATATTTCCGGATTATAAACCGCGTTTGAGTATTCATAAACAACTTTTTTCGCTTTATAAATGTGAGATAACGAGCAGTATGGTGACAATAGGCCTAAAGCTGNCTGATAAATTGACTACATTATTTAGAAATGAAATGCAAGGTTGTGTTGAGAAAGAAGGTAACAAATATTTCCGGATTATAAACCGCGTTTGAGTATTCATAAACAACTTTTTTCGCTTTATAAATGTGAGATAACGAGCAGTATGGTGACAATAGGCCTAAAGCTGGCCGGCTGGCGGGCGGAAAACCTGGATTTCCGCGTTCCACTTCGTTTATAATCACTATATTGAGGCCTCAATTATAGTGCTTAGAAACTAAAAAAATGTTTTAAAAATAACTTGCTTATCGTATTGTTTCGTATGTTTTGTGTACCTAACATACATTTTATTATTCTGACGTCACGATAGCTGTGTTTGCACTTTATTTTTAAACTGTAAGAACTGTACACATAAGATGAAAATATAGATATGGTAGTTTGAGAAACACCTAATACCTGGGATGAGATTAAATACAGCGAAGAAAATCCGTAATAAAAGCTTAAGAATTTGTTTTATTCTCAAAAGNTGGGATGAGATTAAATACAGCGAAGAAAATCCGTAATAAAAGCTTAAGAATTTGTTTTATTCTCAAAAGCTGTTTACTTTCTGTTTATGTAAGGGAAGGGGTTGTAAAAGTAACAAGGCTTACTTGAGTAAAACGCAAGGCTTAGCCTCGTAATTTTTTGTAACGTCCATCTCAGTTATTTAGAAGAAGCAGACAGGCAAAAATTAAAGTCAGATCATACTTGATAAACATTTCTAAAAACATGCATTTTAATTTTTGTAAGTAAAAATTCAGTTGCAATTTAATTTGAATGTTTAGGTTTATGAAAGCTAACAAGAGAAAAATCAAAACAACTTAAATTTATTAGAAATAGCTATGTTTGAAAACTACTGTATAACATAAACCCAACTTTTTGCAAGAGGGACTCTTGAGCCCCCCTCCCCCCCCCAAATAATTTAGTGTTTAATTTATCATGGCTTAACATCGTGACATGTTATTATTTAGGCATACGATGTGAATATAGCCTTAATATGTTAGCTATGTTCTTGAAACGAATGTTAGAAGTAAAATTAAATTAATAACAAATATCTATACCAAATTTTGTATGTTAGGCCTAACTTGGAATGCATAAACTTAAAAAATGTAAAATTTGCATTATGTGGCTAAATTTTTTGTTAACATATTTATATACCTTTACTATTATGATATACGTTAACATATTTTTTATGGTCACATCTATATCATATACGAATTGCTAAACGCATTGTGGTGCGTATTAAACCATACCATAGTACCGCAATGAAAGTTAGGTCAGACGTAAATAGTAGATATTAAGAAGTTCAGTTTAAAACTGCCTACATTGGGGAAAAATAAACACCTTAAATATAATTACGTACGTAAAAATGGTCTTCGCAAACAGAAAGAACTGATTTTGGCTAAATATCTTCAATGTCTCGCCTAACTGCGTTAAACCACGTCTTCCTGCTTGTTTCGTTTTTTGTAACTAACAAATATTTTATCAGATGTTTTACGAGATGTACTATTAAACTGCGGTACAATAAACCATTTCGATGATTTTGGTAAACTTTACTGTTTATTTTCTCTTTCCATTACTGCAAACAATTTCGGTTTAACCAAATACGCATCACCGCTGAAGTTAACAAACGCGGCGGCCGAGGTTGTATCTAAATTGTGACGTCACGGAGTGAGCAGACGTGACAGACGCGTTTTGGCGGACGTTACGAAAGCAAAACTTTCATTCAATAATAACTTTTTGTTTTGATTAAAAATTTAGCACTATAAAACATTTATGTAAAGAAACACATAAATTAATGAAAACCAAGTGTCAGCAAAAAATGTGCATGTTGCCCATTGTCTGTGCCTAGAAGTACTGCATTTTCTTGCCAAAGAGGCAGCAAGAGACAACAAGGTTGCTGTGATGCATTAAAAGAGACTAAGGCAGTTTTTTTCTGCAGATTTCAAAGGAGTTGATAAGCTGTTCTCTAGAGATTAAATCGGAATTTAANCAAAACTAATTTTTAAATCGTGATATTTTGTAAATACATTTCTAACACATAAATTAATGAAAACCAAGTGTCAGCTGAAAAATGTGCATGTTGCCCATTGTCTGTGCCTAGAAGTACTGCATTTTCTTGCCAAAGAGGCAGCAAGAGACAACAAGGTTGCTGTGATGCATTAAACGAGACTAAGGCAGTTTTTTTCTGCAGATTTCAAAGGAGTTGATAAGCTGTTCTCTAGAGATTAAATCGGAATTTAANGAGACTAAGGCAGTTTTTTTCTGCAGATTTCAAAGGAGTTGATAAGCTGTTCTCTAGAGATTAAATCGGAATTTAATGGTTTAAACCGAAAATATGCAATTTTACTAGTAGTAGGATTTGTGGGCTTCGGGCAGAGAGAGCAAGGTACTGGAATCCGGATTTTTCTGCCAACTCGGTTGACGAGGCGGTCTCGGCCGGCAGCAGACGGCCTGAGACAGCCAAGTATAAGACCAAATTGCCGATTTCACCCCAAAAATAACCTAATAAATTAATTTTTTTACCCAAAAAACTGTCTTTCACCAAAAAATATTTAAAAAATTTAAAAATGAGGAAAGCGGATTCCAGGCTCTGAGTCAGGTTCGGAGTATGAACAAGGCCCCATCCCCAAACACCATCCTGCACCTACCACATCCTCACTTCCTCCATAAAACCCCCTCATCCTAAACCTATCTAGGCTCGCCTACCCCACCCCCCCCCTTTTTTCGTAAGTATTTGAACTTTTTTTAATCTAAAAATATTTTATAAAAACATTAAAATCGAAGAACATATAACGTTAATCCCACGCTCCCTACGTTAACCATAACCAACACCCATCAGCACTTACCTACAAACTCTCAGTCATAAAAAATAAAATATTGCAAAAAATAAAATTAATAAAATAAAAATTGAGGAACACACAACATCAATAGACTCTCCCCTGCCGCTTACCAACTCTCCCTAGCAAACACTAACTCCCCTCACCCCCACCCAGCTATTCCTAAAAAATCGAAAAAAGCAACAAATTCTAAACAAATTCTAAAAATCTAGGAACATGTAATGTTACTGAACCCTCTTACCGCTGGGCCCCACACCCTAGCTAATAACCCTAATCCATCACCTACACACCTCACAATAATAAAAATCGACAAAATTCTCAAGAAATTAAAAAAAAAGGAAATTCTAAGGGAAAATTACATTGATGTCTCTGACTACCGTATTGGTTGTTGGTGACCATGACATTGACCCCAATAAATTTTAACTCAAAAATAATGAAAAAAATTGTAAGAAATGGAAAGCAACTCGTTAAAATTAAGGAACATATTTCATTACTGACCCAGACACCCATGTTGAATTCCAGTGACCATGACCCCAATAACTTCAAAGATAAAAAACAGAATAAATTGTAAAAATCGAATAATTTCATAAAACGTGACAAACGTGTTACATTAAGTACTCCGACCCCATGTTTAATGTTGGCAAACTTAACCTTGACCACAATGACCTTGAACTCGAAAAACCAAAACAAAAATATGGAAATAATAAACAAAAAGGTAGACATAAAAATATTTGCACACGTAATACATAAAACCAAGTTGATGTGTGTGACACTCAGAGTTGGACTCTCGTAAAGATGGCAGTGCACTTCACTTCCTGGTACGACGATCAGCAACTGACTGAATCCCTAAATCCTTATTTCATTGGCTATATAGATAACCAATCTTCGAAGGCCCAAAGCGAATTACTGACTTTATATAACACACAAAAATCCAACCCCAACCCATGCCTATGCCCCCATCACAGCTCTCATCGCTCCATTTCGCTTGCCATATACTCACCATAGCATGAACCCCTCTTCCCAAACATCCACAAATGCAACCAATACAGAACCCGACTCCCCCCCCCCCNAAAGTACCAATAGATTGTCCTCCTTCACCATCCGCCTTCGCCAGAGATCGTACACAGTCTCTTAATAGGGATCTCGTAACTTACCTCTTCGAAAAAACTTCCTAAAATATTCGCAATAATTTGCAAATAATAACAAAACAATTCAACCAGAGCTGACCAAACCAAAGGGCCATGCCATATGACCAGGCCAACCAACCAGTTGAGCAACATTCCTCAAAAATATTCCTCAGTTAATTCGTTCGACATATAGAACTCAGCCAATTTTAAACGACCCGAGTAGGGCAT